>VURO01000368.1:34422-46629 GCA_015108175.1 Pelvicachromis taeniatus | reverse complement strand
GCGAGGAGTTTGAACCAGAGCCAGGAAAACACACACACACACACACACACACACACACACACACACACACACACACACACACACACACACACACACACACACACACACACACACACACACACACCATTCCTTGCTGAGAGCACAAATGTGAGAAACATGATGAAGATGATGAAGCTCTTCGTTTCTTTCTCTTTGTGCGACTTTGCAGCACACACACTTGTTGCTGATGTGCTGTGTGAAACTGCTTCCTGTGAGTTTAGCCCTGCCCTCTCACTCTGCCATCCTCTGTGTCACAGACTGTAACGAAAAAACTGACAGAATTGCCATCATTGTGCCTGTTCCTCTAACCGTCACATCAACTGACCAATCACATTTCAGTGATGTCATGGCTTTGAATCCTTGACAAAATCTATCCATCCATCCATCCAAGCTCCGCCCATCCATCCATCAATCCACCCACTTCATGTTAAAATAGAGACTAGAGTATTGATGACGGTCACCTGATGCAGCCAACATAAACACCATGTGGCTAACAGCATTAACACAGCAACGCACACAAACACACTTAGCACATGTGTATCATCTGCTGTATGCGCTTGCTGCAACCTGATTCTACTGTGTGTGTGTGTGTGATGACATCATGGCCCATACGGCTTAAAAACCCAGGAACTCAACGACCTGAGAGAGTGAGAGACGCAGGGAATGAGTGAAAAGCAGTCTCAGGCTGAAGCTCGTGCTGTAGTCAGGACTCTCAGAGCTTGTGCTCTCACGAGTCTGTGAGCTCGTTAAAGACTCGTCACTAATGATGTGTTCATTATAAAGCATTCACTGCTGGGGAAAAAACACGTGAAACTCTTCGGTCGCTCAGAACACCTGTATGTTTCATAGCTTGAGTCAAATCTTGGCTACTCTCTCTGTGTCAGCCTCTGACTCATTTGATGCCACGAGGAGCATCCAACTGCATTCAGAATCCCAAACACCTCCACCTGTTAACAGTCCGATTCATCAGCTGCTCTGATGGGAAACTTTTATTTTGAAAACACAGGAAGTAAAACGACTCTGCAGGAAGTTCTCAACCCTTGATGGTGTTCCAAATTCCAGGAAAGACAAAGATTATTGAACTAACGATCAGCTGTTCCTTATTTATTTATTTCTTCTAATGTGGATGGAGGGCGGAGCTACAGGTTGGGCAGAAACAGGTGGATGTCATGCCTGCTGGGTGGAGTTGGACAGAGGGGTGGGATTCAGTGGAACAGACACTAGCAGACACAATGACGTAAACACCCTCAGGTGTGGGTAGCTAATTTTTTGCCTGGAAATAGACAATATTTCAAATAGGCATTTTTTCCTGCATTTAATTGGGATCATTAGTTTTGCTTTTACTTTTTCTGTGTTTTCCCAAGCATGTGTTTTATTTTCTTCCAGTGAACTGAATGTTGCATTCCCAGTTTTAGCTCATCATAATTATGACATAAAGAAATTCAACCATTCAAAGGTGCAGCTCAGAGCGAGTAACCGCAATGCCTCCTGTGAGGCTTTTAATGTGAAAGGTCTGCAGGAAGTGTTGAATTTGACAATGAAAAAGCAGCAAATTAAAAGCAACTGAATAATTAAAGAATGAAAAAAGGAGCAGCTGTTTGTCTGGACCTCTGAAGCATCTACATGGGGCCAAGGGTCATAGGCCGGGAGCCGTCCGGCAGGTTAGAAACAAGCGTGATGGTGATAACTTCATTTAACCACTCCAGCTGTAAACAAACTTCCTGTTTTTGTTCTTGAGCTTAGATTACCATCGAGTTCGAGCTTCAGGACGATCCTTCGTCTTCTTCTGGTTTCATGAAGAGAATGCATCTGACAGGCATTCCTAATAAAATGCTCTTTGCTTTTCCTCCTGTCCACAGTGCTTTTGGAAGAATTCTCAGCACCCTGCAGCCATCTTTGCTGCTGCTTTGAAGCCGAATTCATCTGGTTTCAGGGTGCTCTGCACTGTTGAAGCTGCAGGGACAGAAACAGTTCAAAGTTCTTTTTTCTCCTCCAGCTCTCTCACGGTCTGACTGTACCAAAGGAAAAGTGTGTGAGAGGCGACGCATGGTGTAAGTGCGCTAAAGTCTGCGAAATTTCGGCAGGACGAGGTTGAGACACGGTGGGTTTCATCACACTGTGTCGGTCACAGCAGGACGGAGGTCAAAGGTGACGAGCTGTTTAAGGTGGCGGCCTCTCACACACTGAGGACGTCAGAGTTGTCTCTGCATCGCAGCAGTGGATCTCCTCCTCCTCCTGCTGTCTTGTCAGATGCTGTGTTAGCTCCCCCTGAACTCCTGTTCCTCCCGTTCCTCCTGTTGTTGATTCCTCGACGCTGAGCTGCTAATACACTGAGGCGCGGCGTTAACGACCCGCAAAAACATGATAACAAACGCCTGCTTCTTATATGCATATTTCATGGAGACAGCTGAACAAATTACATATTTATGGATTAAAAGACAAAAGGGGGGGAGGGGGGGTTGCAAGCAGGTACTGGGGTCCCATCTGCGGTGGCATCTGTACGGTAGGGCCCAACGGGGCGGGGCGGCAGCTGCTGGTGGCGCCGGGGTACACTATTCTCGGAGTGTTGACGTGACGCAGAAACATTAATGCAACACCACCAATCATGTCACAGCTTTGCAACTCAGTGGAAGAAGCATGATTGGAGCGTTTTCAGAAGTCTGGTGAGGTGATCTAAAGATACCCCTGAGCAGCAGGCACATTTTTATTGATTTTTTTACATCCAGAGGAGTCGCCCCCTGCTGGACACTAGAAAGAATGCAGGTTTAAAGAGCTGTGTCCATTGTTAAATACAGTCTGTGGTTATGTTCCCACACTGTGTTAGAGAGCTGTGATTGGCTGAAATCCCTGAAGGCAAACTTCAGTTTGTACACAGCTGCTGCTTCACACTGTCTCTTTGAAACGCCAGCGCCAGCAGCACAGAGCTGCAGGACTCCTCTGCTCGACCCACAGTGGAGCCTTCGTCTTCTTGAGCTGCCAGTCTGTTACACACTCTAAGAACCCCTCTTCCTCCTCTCCTTCTCCTCCTGTTTTTTTTTTTTTTTTTTAACTCAATTAAGATTTCAATTAAAGAGCAGGGACCCTGAGACTTCTCCCGTGTAAATTAGCCGTTGTCATGAGGGATCATTAAACCACTGGGACTCTGAAATGACCTCTGAGACCGAAGCTCTTCATCCTGGATGCTGCGTTTGATTTCAGACCTTTTACCCCTCATGGTGGCGGTCACCTATCTCACCTGCTTCTATTAGCTCCTTACATGGCTGCCCTCGCTCAGACTCTGGGGTGAAACCTGCCATTCAATGCTTTGTGATGTCTTTGTGCCTGCAGTGCTGCAGCAGCTGTGTGTTCTGGTCTGATTTCCTCATGTTTACAGGATGTGACGATTGCGACCTGTTGGTCTCTGTTTGCGCTCTAATCAGCCCGTTAATAACTCGCCGCTGCGCTCGTCTCTTTGGCGCTGGATTTTCAGGCGTGAACGAGCAGGAAAAAAAAGACTTTGAAGGCTTTGTGATCGGGAACATCTGCACTGTAAAGCACTTACAGCAAGGCCGGGAGGGAGGGGCGGACGGAGAGTGACTTGTTCTGAAGCGCTAACAGCCTTAGTGGGGATAAGGTGGCTGATCCTCCAACGCTAGGCTCATTATTGTTGGAGGGGATTTGGAGCTGCTCTTTCCTGTCGGGTGGAGGGCTGGGGGGAGATAAGCAGCTGAGATGGGGTCCGTTTTATTCCTGGAATAGCAGGAATCACAAAGCAGCAATTTCCTGATTATTTCATTCACTTTCAAAAATGAATCAAAGCGCAACAATGAACCCTGAAGCTACACAAGTGAATGATGTAAAAATACTGCATGCAGGGAGACGGCGCACATCATCTTCGTCTTCATCTGCTGGACGGGGAAATGATGGCGAGCTTGTACTACGCTCCAGTGCTGCCGTCCATTTGGTCTTTGGCTTCGCAGAGTGAAGGATTGTGGATAACCAACACAGGCGTGCATGCGTGCAGTCCAAAAAGCCTATTGCATGTACTGTAGGGTGGAATGCCAATTGGTTTTAAAGAAAAATAAGTATGAAAAAGGCAGCTCAGACCAACACGAAGACCAACACCCACCCTCTGCTGACAGCTACGACAGGTTAGCATAGCTTAGTATAAAGCTGTAGAGAAACATGGAGTCCAGACAGGAAAATGTGCTCAGTAGCTCCTTTGGGATCTCTGTCACAACTGGAATGACAGCACAAATGTGTCAGCATGCAGCGCAAAGCTAACGAGCGAGCACGCTGAGGGTTGGAGATTTTTACTTAAAGAAAACAACACTTTTAAAGCTGTGCAGCAGCAAGTTTCTGTCACACAAAAATCCACAGAGGTGGAACTGAGATGAGTCTGTTTGGAGACAGCAGGTGGAGAAAAATATAGAAGCTGCAACAGGAGGAAGAGGAAAACTACACGTGGCTCTGCCCTTCCTAAACTCGAGCTCTCTAACGTCACCCACAGCTGGACTCTGACCCGGTGCAGCACATCTCTAACTAGTAACGTTCACTAAAACCCTCGCTCAGAAAGCCTGAGACCATTACTGCACAAGTTTGTGATGTCACATTCAAAGACAGGAAGGCAAAGTCGTTCTCTCTCAACATTTCACACACTTTCAGAGTGAACACTCCCCAACTCCACCAAGTCAGCGGAACAACTTCAGTCTCGTGCGTGCATTCATGTGACATCACAAAGCTGAATGTAATCCAGCAGCATTAATGTTTCGAACTTAGCGGTGAGACAGGGTAGGAGGGGGGCGGGGGCTGAGTGCAGGACACGTAGAGCCGGCACAGTAAAATTCATGATCATAAAGTGCAGCCCTTGAATAAGTCAATGGAATAATCTGCTGCATCATGAGATAAGAGGCTGGATGGGGGTGGGGCTGCTCATTAACATTCCCGCGGCGCGGTGACTCAGCCCATTTTGGTAATGGAGAGCCCCGGCCACCTAAAGATGGAAATGGCCATTTTTCAACCCCTCCCCTGCCCACTGCACCCCCCCCAACACACACACACACACGCCCACATTTTATATATAAATTATCCCGAGCACTTACGAGTGGGAAGGCTGGCGGAGGAACACCGCAAGGTCATTCTCAAATCTGTTGGACGGCGCCGAGCGGGAGGAGGAGCTTTAATGGGAGTGCAGCGAGAGGACAGCGAGGAAAACTTTACTCAAAATCTACCTACGCAGCACACACACACAAGCACACACACACAGCTACTCCTCAGTACCAGCTGAAGTTGTTAACATTTATCACACAGAACAACTTAAGGATGAGGTCAAAGGTCAGTAAAGCTCCTGTTTCAACAACATTGAAGTCATACATGCTTACATGGCCGGTGTGCATGTTAGCATTAGGTGTAATATGAATCTATGACAATGATTTAATCAATGATGAAAACAGAACCAAAGCACTGTCGGTGGATGATGCTCTAACTGCCCCTTTAATTCTCTGTGGATTCAAACAGCGTTAAAGGTTTTGCTCATTCGTCCGCGCTCACGCTCGGAAACGTTTAAATAAAGGTGTGTGTGTGTGCGTGTGTACATGAACAGGTTGGGAGCAGATCAGAGACTCTGAGCAGGATCAGCTCCAATTCCTCCTCTGAGGGGATTTAACCCACGCTGCACCACCTGGAAGAGACTCCTCACACTTCCTGTGATTAAGCCCACCGCTCACCTGAAACCCACCAAAGAGAACAGAGTGAGAGGTGATGGGAGATGCTGGATTAAAGAAATACTGAAGGTCTTTGAGACCTGAAGAAGTGCTCTCCTGCGAGGTGGGTGGGTCGAAATGGCCGTGTCCCTAACTCACACCTGAGAGGTGAGCTGAGAACACACTGGGCTTTGGGTCACTTCAGGTAAACCTCAGCCTGATAATGGGCGACAGACTGGAGCAGATTGAGGCTAAAATAAGCTTCAATGACCTGCTTTCATTCGACGGTGACCCCGTCTGAGGCTGCGGGCGATGTCCTGAACACACCTGGCCTCACCTGTCCTCACCTGACATCAGCTGTATGAGGGACAGTTTTAAGGTCCTTATTTAGGGCTTTTTTACAGTTTTTCTTGAATTGTTAGCAACGATGAGCCAAACAGTGCCTCGTTTGTCCACCAGAGGAGCTGTGCTGGCAGGAGGAGAGCAGATCACATCCACCCGTCGAGCCCTCGTGACTGTTGGAGCGCAGCGAGAGGAAACATTCAAACACATCAAACTTCCTTCACGCAGCGCCGAGGACAGGCCAGAACATGAGGTGTGCGTTTTGTTCGTGTTTAGTGAAATGTGTTACATCAGAGGAGAAAGCAGTTTCACCTGCAGAGGAGCAAAGAGTCCAGCTCTAACACAATCTTCTCTGAGCTGAGAAAACCCCCTGCAGAGGAGGTGAAGTGAGGAGGTGTGTGTCTCCTCCATGAACCCCCCCTCCCCCAAGGTTAATGGCTTTAAGTCAGACAGGATTGTTGGATTATTCGTGGATTTCCTTCCTAATCGTGCCTGCCGTGTTTCCTCCCGCCATCGAAACACGAGGTGGCACGCTGCAGCTTCTCCCCGAGTCTCCTCACTGCTCCATTGGGGTCCCTGCGTGACTGCAGCTGATTGGCTGATGACAGAAAGAGTTCATTCAGAGGATCAGAGCGACCCGATCAGCTGTTCTGAGATCACAACAGGCCGCTGACACAGGAAACACAGACAGACTTGTTTTAAGTGTTTGTCATTAAAAACGAAGGAAACCTGCAGCACTGCTTGAAAACAATCCCAACTTGGACGGTTCGGATGAGTTTGACTGGTCCCTGCTTTTCACTGAATGATTAATTATTATCAGATTTGGGAAAATCTGTCTCCACAAAAATCTCATCAGGCAGGTTTCATATAAAATCACCACACTCTGAGGATATTTCGTCTGTAATTTTGTTTTAGTTAAGTTTTGCACGTTCATAAAAGTTAGACTTAATTTTTTCCAAAATCTGGGTTTTATTTTCACATCGGTGAACAAAATGATTTTGCAGATTCTGATCGATTGTAGCTGAATTTTCTCTCAGCTCCAGTTTTGGTCTCTACACGTCGCTACGTTTAGAACAGCTGCACACTTCCTGTTCTGTGCAAGAAGACTTCAGGAATACTGGCAACCACCAGTGAACTCCTCACCCTGCTATAGACACATCTGCGCTATCAGTTTGAAAATCCTATGTTTCCTCATTCTTGAGTTATTGCATTCATGACCTCTGGTGTCCATGTCGCCCAGCCAGCCTTTTACGGCTGCGGGGTAAAAAACGAGACTTTCAGCTCTTGACTCTTCATCACACCGTTTCCCACACAGGTAACCGTAGCAGAATTAATGCGACACAGCAGGCAAACATCAGGTGAACCGACCCCATTTAGTGCACCAACAACAAGGGTGTGATCTGAGTTACGAGGAACAATGATGGGCCCACTCGGCACACTTGGACTAACAGATCAGGCTCCGTGGGATCAGACAGGCTTTCAGGTTCCCGTTGGATGAGAAATCTGGACTGTGCTGGATTGCGGCACAGGTGGAGGTCACCTCAGGTTATTTTTTTACAGCAGCAGTGGAACAACACTAAGTCAGTCAGCAGGTTAATCCTCGACTGGCATTCCACTTTTAGCTCCAAATAAACATCCTCCTCTCCAGGTCAGAGCAGCGGGGAACCCCGTGCCCTCCTCACACCTCCAAACACAACAAACACCCTGAGAGGCGCACAAACAGCTGACATAACTCACACGGCGCGGGATGTGATTGAACGACAATAAGCAGGTTATTTCCTGCGCAGGTAGTGCATTCTGTTGTCGGAGCGCGAGGAACCAGGATCGGCACAGTCCGTTACTAATGTGCAAAAATAAACGTGCAGGTATTGGCTTTACAGGTGCTGTGTGAACCATCAGACACAATACTGAATATTAACAAAACTGTGACTCATCAGCTGAACTGTGACTGCGGGGGTTTCCTCATAACTACAGCATCTCCTCCAAAACATTAGCGACATAATTGCTGCGAGCCGTTTTCCAGCAGCTGTTAATAATCCATTCTTAAATCACAGCTAATGTGTTATTACTGCAAATTAAAATATACTAAAACACATTTAAACTGCTCGTAACATTTAATCCGAGACATTTTAACCCTGAGACCTGGTGATTTATTCTTTGATGTGTTGATCGCACGTGTGCACAGCTCACATATGCAAATGTTTCTGTCATGTAACAGAAACTGAAACTAAGTTTGTGTGACCAGGATCAATAAATAATGATGAATAATAAAAACATAAATAAACACTCGATGTTACTGATTGTGGGACAGAGGCTGCTGTGACTCGGCCCGTCTGCATCGTCTCTCTTCTTCTTCTGCACTTTTATTTGTTGCAGCTGTGGAATTAAACCGAATGATGTGTGATGGCAGCGGGCAACATCACCGCTCACCTCGGCCGACCTCGTCCATCAGGGGACGGCAGGTTACAGAAATCACTGTCCCCACACACAGAGCTTCATCTGTGTGTGTGTTTGAGTCCGGACTATGTGGCCACTGCAGTCACATCTCGCTGCCTTGCAAGATAAGAAACAACTCTTTCCTAAACATATTGATCTGCAAACAGACGACCAACCAGAGAATGCCTTCTATGACCCCCTCCTCTCCCATCACCCCCCCTTTTAAAAAAAATGTTTTTACTTCCTGTCAGTGAGCGCATAGAGCGCCTCGTGTGTTCACAAGGATGTTATCGATCGAGTGAGGCGAGATCTCGCTCGCTGCACGACAGGCGGCCTGGGACATGTTGCATCCCACTTTGGGCTCGGCCAATCCTCTATCCTCACCCCATCACACACACATGCACACACATACACACGTGCAGGGCCGTTAGCTCCATTTGCCATGCATCCTGGCAGAGCCTCGTCGGCGCTTTAATATCTATCTTAAGAGTTGACAATCTTTCGGGGCAATTAAAGCAATCGATACGGTCCTGAGAGAGAGGAGAGAGCAGCCTCTTATCCCCAGTAATAGCTCTCACTAAATAATGAATACAGCCCAGACCACCAGCCACACACACACACACACACACACACACACACACACACACACACACACACACACACACACACACACACACACACACACACAGACCTTGGTATGAGACACTGCAGGTTTTAGGACGAATGCTGACACCTCGCTTGCAGAGTTTACAGAGACAGAGTGCTTCAGCCACAGGAGGAGATTCATTAAAGGAGTTTAGTCGCTTTATGAGAAAACTCCTGCATTTATCTCTTCACAGCGCAGACTGACAGCTGCCGCTCTGCAGGTTTCAGGTGGAAGCAGCCTGTACACAAATAAAATATGACTCCCACGATGTATCTGACCACAAAACAAGCCAGTCAATCCAGATTTGTTTCTGCTCAAACTGTACGGCTCCAGCAGTGAGTGAGTCAGTCCCCCCACAGATGACCCCCCCATGTTCACAGCACAACTAAACATGTTTTCAGCCTGATACACAACAAACTGTTTGGATAATTTAAAGTTTCCATTATTGGGGCGTGACCTCTCTGACTGACAGGTGGATGTAGCTGCTGGTCTTTACTTGAAGTGGACCTCTGGACTGTATTTGTGCTGCTGGAGCATTTTTGATGACGTTATCTGATCAATAATATGGCTCTTGTGAGGATTTTGATTGGATGTTACAAGCAGTGATTAGATGGTATCTGTGTGTGTGTGATGCACCTGGACAGGTATATTTGTGGTAAACTTATTTAAACACATCTTTGGTTGATTGGATGGTTTGGCAGAAATTGTTTGCTGTAGTTAATTTTCCTTCATTTTTTAAAAAAACAGTTATTATGTGTACTGATGACTTAAAAAGATTCATACCACAATTGCATTTCCAGAGTGTACAGTTAGTAGTGGCTGCTGAGGGCTCATGGGTACTGTAGTATTCAGAGCCACATTCAATCAGTCAACTGAGGTTTTCCTTCAGCCAAGCAGCTGAAACCTGAGAACACCACATTTTTCCACAACACTCAGGTTTGATTTCCACCACTGCCTGTGTGTTTGTGTGTGTGTGTGGTCTCTGGCTCTGGACTATCAGTCAATAGTGTCTCATTAACCTGTTCTGCCCTCGGCCTAGTAATAAGGCTGCAAATCAAATCAAACGCACACACACGGCGTGTTTTCCAGATTTTATGACAAGCTGCAGATAAATGTTGTGCGGGCCTCCGCCAGGACGAGCCCGGGTCGTCTCACCTGTCTCATGGTCAAGTTTAACCAGGTTTAACTGCCCTAAGCAGGACGTACAGCTGTCCCTCTGTAGCTGGACGAAGGTGTGAAAACACTCAGTAAAGACCTGAAACCTGAGTGCTGAAGCACTTTGGTCAGCAGCCGTGCACTCAGCGACATGTCTGCAAACACGCTCCACTGTCCTGTCAGGACAGACCTGCAGCTCAGCTCGCTTTAGCGTTTTAATACATCCACCTGTTATTTTAATGTCACCTTTATTAATAAAGTCCGCCGGTGACATTTATTGAAGATGTCAGCTTAATTTATTTGAAGTATATTAAACTGAAAGCAGTGTTAAAAATGCCATTTCATAGATCACAAAGATTCTTACTAACAGCTGAATGGATCTGTTATTTCTAGATTTCACATGTGAGAGATGACTGCAGGTTTACTAAAGTGCTCATGATAAAGATGGAACTTTTATTTTGGAAGGTCAAACAGCTGCTTACAGCCTCAATGACGAGTGGTCTGTAAAACAGTCCAATCACAGAGGCCCGTGCACAAACGTGTGGCCCTGAGCAGAAGTGCCGCAGCTGTCTGAATGAAAGTGACTGTGTGAGTGAGGTGAGCCGCAGCCGCGCCCACACGTGGAGCAGGTACTTCCTCCAACACAGCGGGAAGTAGAGTGAATAGTACCTGTGCCAGTGATCTCACACAGGTATGAGGAGTCGTGCAGGACTGAGACCAGGACTGAAGGTGGGAGGTATGCACGTTATCGACAGAGCCTCGGCTTTCTGCGCTCGTGGCCCTGCGCTCACCTCAGCTCAGCTGTTTCTTGCTCTGCGGGCCAACATGGCTGCCGGCCCGAGCCCTCCCTCCCCCCTCTCTGTTGAGCCAACTGGAGCTCGACTGGATGTCGGAGCAGCGGCGACCTTTTCCAGAAACTAGCTTTGTTGTCGTTCTCTGGGCCAAGGCTGCCCACTGGACCGAGCGAGCGAGGCTTTCAGCTACAGACTTGGCTCTCTCTCTCCTGAAATGAAAACAAATCCGAACACTGAGGTTTGTGGTGTAAATCCTCTCCTCCTTCATTACTGTGTGACCTCTGACCTCCGTCCATGAGGATGTTTCCTCTTTTTATTTCTAAATAAAAGTTAAGACAGCGCCGACCCTTGGCACTGTGTATCCTGAGGAATAACATTATTCCTCCCTCTTTCTGCTCCTCCTGCGTGCTCCTCAGTTTCCCCCTGTTACTCACACCAACTCAGACTTTGAGATCCAGATTACTGCAGGACTGATCTGAGATCTGCACGCAGACAGGAGGGCCTAACCTGATCTGTAACAGCAGGACAAAGCAGCGGTCTTTATCTGGCTGACTTCTGCTCATTTTAAGCCAGAATCATCTCTGAAACCATAAAACGTTCAATCGCTGCCATCATCTTTGGATTGACTCCTTAAAAAGCACAAACGGAAAACCTACAGTGGGTTGCGAGAGCGAGCAGTAGAGGACGCTGGGAGTTTTCTCTCACTTTTCATGACCCGGAGGAATGTACACTCCTCATCTGAAGTGTTTCTGTCTCCTCTTTCTTTCCAGAGGAAGCAGACAGGCCTCACAGGGAGGGGGGAGGGGAGGGAGCGCTGTGGGCGATGGGATTGGTGGTGGTTTTGGGGGGGGGGGGGGGGGGGGGGGGGGGGGGGGGGGGGGGGTGGGGGGGGGGGGGGGGGGGGGGGGGGGGGGGGGTAATGTTGAAGCAGCGGTGGGCTGATCTCCTGTGATCTCCTTCCTGTGTGGCTGGCTGTCAGGGCCTGTGGCGGAGGCTTACATCTTCCCCCGGCTTTGCCCTCCTACCCCCCCCCCCCCCACCCACCACCCCCCCCCCCCCTCCCCACCCCCCCCACCACCCCCCCTCCCCCCCCCTCCTCCCCCCCCCCACCCCC
>VURO01000367.1:46206-61927 GCA_015108175.1 Pelvicachromis taeniatus | reverse complement strand
TTTTTGTATGTTTTTGTGTCAGCTAATAAAGCTGTTTCTTGAGTTCCACTTGAGTCCTGCAAGTCTGCATTTTGGGTCCTCTTCCTCGTTCCTGCGTGCACACAGCCGGCTAGATCATGACACATTTACTTATCAGTTTGATTCTCTTATCGATTCTCGCCGTGTTCTCTGCTTTGAGAGACGCCACCATCACTAAGCAGCATATCAAAGATATTACTTTTGTGCAAATGAATTGCATGCTGCGAATGTTTGTGCATGTTGCAGGTATTTCCCCTCTTTGCTGTGATCAGTGTTGGGGTGGTTACTCAAAAAACGTAATGCATTAAACAGAACACACTTCTTAAAGTAATGCAGTAAGTTACTTAATTACTGCCAGGAGAAAGTAATTCATTATACCAGTTGTTACATTACTTTTGTATTTCTCCATAAAATGACTTGAAACACTGTAATAATTGCAATTTAACAATATAAACCCGAGGCTGCAGTCTCACACACCAACACAAATGCTTTATCTCACAGTATACCATTTTGTGTGTGTGTGTAAAAAGACGTCCAGTGCAGGGTGAAGCGAACCTTTGGCTCCCTCTTGATCTTGTTTCGTGTCTTCAGGCCTCTTATTCAGCGGCCCTTGGGAATTGTTCCCATATGTTTGATTGCCAGTACACCACTTGCTACCCTGTTTGCTAATAACTTGTTTAAAGAATTGAGTCTGTGTTTCACAGTGCTGATGTAAAATCACTGTTAAACTGGAGTGCAGTGATTCCCGACAAACTGGAGCAGAGGTGTAAAAATGCGTGAACTTTGGATTGATTCTCTTCAGAAATTCAGGAGGCTGTCTTCTCTGCAGGGAAATGCCGACAACAACCCTTCCTCCATCTCACATTCATATTTTGATTCATACAGCGTTCACAGGGGAGGAGGAGCTATTCACAGCTGGGTTTGTTTCCAATTTGTTTGTGTGTGTGCGTGCGTGAGAGTGAATATGCAACCCTGCAGTGAAATAAGATTTTACTCATTTTCAATAGCGAAAGCAAAAAATAAAAAATCAATATGTGGCTGTCAGCGCAGATATTAAGGCTTACTGCCACAAATATATCAGTGTATGGGGAAACATTGCTCTATGAAGTGTATCAATTTTTTCTCAGCTTATTGTAAAATAATTGTGGGCCTACAGAGGGGTCCCCAGCCAAAATCCAACAGGTGCATTTTCAGCACTTCTAATTCCTCTAATTATGACAGCTCTTTAAAAACACACTCTTACGTATTACTCAATATAACCTCTTGGTTTAAATCAACTCTGACAAGTTGTTTTAAGTCAACATTTTATTTATTGTTTAGAACCGTTAATTTGTGCATTTTACTGTATATTCCAGGAGTTTGTTGATGTCACAGGAAGGGACCAGGTGAAGAGGGGAAGGAAAACTGTTGTTGTTTTATAAAAGTCAAATGTGTGCTTTGGTTTGTAGGCATTATTGTAAAATGTAATGGCTACACTTTAAAAGTGTGTTTTTGTTGCTGGTATAAAGCAGGATCAATAAGTGCCATCCATCCATCCATCCATCCATCCATCCATCCATCCATTTTCTTTCGCTTATCCGGGGCCGGGTCGCGGGGGCAGCAGCCCAAGCAGAGAAGCCCAGACCTCCCTCTCCCCAGCCACCTCCTCCAGCTCGTCCGGGGGAACACCAAGGCGTTCCCAGGCCAGTCGAGAGATATAATCTCTCCAGCGTGTCCTGGGTCTGCCCCGGGGCCTCCTCCCGGTGGGACATGCCTGGAACACCTCACCCAGGAGGCGCCCAGGAGGCATCCTTATCAGATGCCCGAACCACCTTAACTGGCTCCTTTCGATGTGGAGGAGCAGCGGCTCTACTCTGAGCTCCTCCCGGATGGTTGAACTTCTCACCCTATCTCTAAGGGAGAGTCCAGCCACCCTTCGGAGGAAGCCCATTTCCGCCGCTTGTATCCGCGATCTCGTTCTTTCTGTCACTACCCACAGCTCGTGACCACAGGTGAGGGTAGGGATGAAGATCGACCGGTAAATGATGAAGAATGATTGTAATATTTAGTCTTATTGGAGACGATTTTGTTAGCGAGTAATTAAACAGAAGAGCTCAGTTGTTCAGAAAGTGAGGAGCAGGACAGTGTAGCTGAGTGCGGTTGACATTAATTTTGGTTGGTTTAGGTTCAGTTATGGTTATTTGCACCAAGTTAACTTTTTTTTGATTGATTTCTGTAAATATTTTGCGGTTACGTTTGTAAATAAATCACCTGCTATACTGGACAGCATCAGTCTACTGCCCTTCTTCAGCCACTTTGGCCAAGCTATCTCACATGTTTCATTATATGACAAGGTTCATTTTTTAATAGCCGTGACTCTGAAAGATTTTTTACAGGTTTGACATATGTCATATACCGTATATTTTCCAAAAGTAGCCCCAGCGTTTATTCAAAAAATTATTCGGGCCGGCCCGGCGTTTAAAAGAGACCGGCGGTTGTTGGAGACCGGCTCTTATTTTCTTCTCAGACGGAACTGTCACGGAAGTGAGAGGGAAAGAGGAACCAGGCGCGGTTTTTAGACTGAGGTGAAAAGACAGTGTGTTTACTTACAGTGCTCCAAAACGTATTCCAACAGTTCACAAATAATGCAGTTCCCAATTGTGCTCCTCCTTTGCTCCCGAGTGTCTCCTTGTCTGTAGTAGCCCAGTGCACGAGTGGTGCTCCCCGAAACCAAAAAAAATCACAGTTAGCAGGTTTGCTAGCCGACAGTTCCAGTTCAGTGTAATAATCCCACTTCGACGGTCGCTGCATCCAGCTTAAATGCCGCTGGTCGTAGATGACGGCTCATTGGAAACAGCTGGCCGAGTAATGAGATGGGGGAGGACCGACGACAGCGCGGAGGGGATTTGAGGGGTTCTTTTTTTGAGCGACGTTCCAGTCACACTCCATACCAGTTGGTGGCGGTAATGCACCATTCAGTTGTTTGCCAATCGCCAATAAAATTTAAAAAGAAGAAGAAGACAGCGTGGAGGGACTTCCGGATCGATGGTCGTCCGGCTACTATTGGAGACTGGTGTCTATTTGTCATGACATTTTCAAACCGGCGTTTATTAGAAACCGGCGTCAATAAGAGACAGGCGCTAATGGAAGATATATGGTAGGTATGTGGCAGCTGTAAGCTTGTGGTCAGCTGCAAATGCTTTACTATATATGTCTTTTCTAGTTCTCTTCACCCCACTATGGTGATTCAGTGCCATTAAGACGTTCATTGTCTAAAAACCAAAATTGAAAAACAACAACAAAAAGTTAAGCAATTAATACTTGCAGCCACGAAAACTGTAACTGTGAGCTTTTCAGGTCCTCCGTTCTGGACCTTTATTCCAGCATCCCTACAAAACATTACAGCTAAAAGGATTAAAAAAAAAAAACTGTTGTCATCATTTTGTAGTTATTGAATTGCGGCTCTCCTGGTGGTAGTAAATGCAGTTCAGCCTCATCTGTTTTATAACTAAAACTTGCAAAAGGTAGCAGCACCTTGCATAACAGACAAGAGTAAGCGAGTTGCTCGAATGTCCTTATATAGTGTAGTACTTTCAAACAAAAAAAAAATGCACAAAGATACGTGATTTTAACATTTCTGGACACGACCAGCTCAGCTCCTCACAGCCTGTCAGGTTAGATAAGGCCATGTCTGGGTGCCCTTGGGACTGCAGAAAGTTTTATTGTACTCTATTTACCAGCTGTGACAGTGTGGCTGGTATTGTTTTCACATTGCGAGCCTGTGTGTGTGTAATTGTGGCAAAATTTGGTGCTTTCTGTTATAGCAGGAAGTTTTATTTTGGCATTTGTTTGCGTGTCTGTCAGTAGAGAGATTTCTCCATGCAGTAGCACGGTGTCCGTACAGTTCACATCAAAATGAAGGTCAGTTAGGTAACGGGTGTTCAGCGACCCTTGAGTATAGAGTAAAAGTCACTAGAAGTGTGGAAGCCATTGGTTCCCTCGCTGTATACCCCTGCAACGCTTTTCTTTTTCATTTCTAGTACAGTTCTAATTACCCATGTACGGTATCTCTATTCAGATCACATGTCACACATGATGGTGTCTAAGTTGAAACACTAGCAAAGCAGACCAAGGTCTTTCAGAATATGTGGAGCTAACACACACACACACGGCAATGCAAATACACACCTGCACAAAGATGTGGCTTGATCCAAGTTGTTTCATGTCTGCTCCGGGGACTTTATCACTGTTTATCTCTCTGGTGCTCACTGTCTCCTGGATCAAGCCGATCTGCCTACACACAGACACCTGTCTGAACACTCCTGATGAGATTACTCACACTGGGATTTCTACCGAGCACTTTTTTTGTGTGCATGTGTTTTGATGGGATACTGATAATACTGAGAGAGGACAGATATCTCTATCTGAATGTGGGTTTGGATAAAAAACAAAGGTGACACTGTGGATTTGTTTGCAATATAATGTTTGCTTGTGTATATACACTGAATAGATCTATACAGCACGTTTTAATCATAGTGCAGCATCAAGTCAGTGAAACTTCTGGAATGTTGATCTGGTCAGTCAAGTAGCAGAGGGGGTTGTTAATCAGTTTCACTTGACTTTTTTTTTTTTTTTTTTACTAGTTTTGCATTTGGCTTGGCTCACGGTTACTATTGGTAACATGAGGTGATACTTGCTCCAGGATGGCACATTGCCAGAAGGTTTGCTGTGTCCCAGCACTGTTTTAAGAGAATGAAGAACATTTCAGAGGCAATCAGTTACTTTGGGAGAGCTGGACAAGGCTATCGAAGGTCCTTAACCCATCAGTAGGACTGATATCTGCTCCTTTCTGGAAGGAGGAACAGTCTAAGCACTGCCAAAGCTACAAAAGAACCTCCATCAGGTCATTGATGCAGAGGTCTCTGACCAAAGAATCAGAAACCGACTTCATGACGGTGGTGTAAGGACCAGACATCCTCTAGTGGGCCCTGTGCTCACTCCCCGGCACTGTGGAGCCTGATTATAATTTGCCACAGAATACCAAAACTGGCCGATCCACTGTTGGCACCCTGTGCTTTTCACAGAAGAGAGCAGATTTACCCTGAAAACGTGTGACAGATGTGAAAGGGTTTGGAGAAGCCGTGGAGAATGCTATGCTTCCTCTAACGTTGTTCGGTCTGACTGGTCTGTGACTGTCTTATTACTAATAGTCTGGGGAGGCACATCCACGGGAGGACACACAGACTTCTACAGGCCAGGCAGTGGCAACCTGACTGCTATTAGGTATCAGTATGAAATCCTTGCACCCACTGTCAGAGCCTACGCTGGTGCAGTGGGTCCTGGGTTTCTACTGGCCTCATTTGGCAAGAGAATGAAGGAATCGATAACACTGACTGGCACCCACTCTCGATTCACCTCAATCCCATAAAACACCTCTGGGGCTTTATGTTTCAGTCCAGGTTGCACCTCAGACTGTCCCGGGACTCAGTGATGCCCGGGTCCAGATCTGGTTGGATCCAGATCATCGTATTAGAAGCCCTAACGCTGACAGGCATGCATACATTCAGGTGGGGGCAATACAAAATACTAAGCACCATTATGTATTGCTGCAAAGAAATTTCACCAAAATGGAGTAGCCTGCTGAATCATTTTTTCACTTTGACTTTCAAGGTGTCTTTGAATTCCCCCCTCAGTGGGTTCATAATTTTCATTTCCACGTGTCATCCTCTCCTAACACATCTCCCAGTCCATGTCAGTGTAGATACCCAGCATGATTTTTTCCCCCATTGAGGTCTGATATGCTTTCAAAGTGTTTTCAAACAATGCATTATCGGTAAGTTCTACGAAATATGATTGGTATAAATGATTAGCATCATTACATTAGCACACATTGATATAAAGTACTGTGTTTGTTCTCAACACAAGGAAACTGTCTGTATTTGATTACATATTAATATTTGTTAAACAGTCCGAGGATATTTTTTAGACATAAAACAGTGAGAGCGCAACAATTTGTCCTCTGAGATGCATTGTGGCTTTAAGCACAGAGTCCATTTAGAGCTCACTACATTGGCAGTGGGAATGAATTTACTTGCTGCAAATATTCTGTATAATGATCAGAGTCAATGGGACAGTGAAAGGCTTAATTGGCAGCCCAAGTAACATTTTAGACATTTCATGCTTTGCAAGCAGAAAAAGCAAAACAACACTCGGAAATAGATTTTCACAAATCAGATTTAAACCATTGATTTGATATTCAACTCAAGACGTCTGTTGCAGCCTGACTGCACAAATCACATTTCAGACTACCCTGCGTGTGGGCATGTGTTGCGTTGAAATGAGACAATCTAATTTCCTTTTCATTCAGCATCATTGGATACACACTTTTAAGTAAATACTTTAAAACACTTAGAGCACCACAGCTCACTCAATTTTACTTTGAAAATGAAGATTAGGAGGATATTTTGAGTAAAGGAGAATATTGTTAAAAAGCCGCCGCATGTCAATAGATGGTCATAATCTGAGAGTGGGTGTCGTGCACTGTGTGGAAACGGCAGCGTCCTGGCTGCACGTTAAGGCAGTGGGGGTGGTCGCTGCATGTGTGCTTCAGTGAGTTATTACATGTGTCAGATGCCTGTTTGCAGAATGGTGGGATCATTTTAAAGAAACCCCCCCACTGCTTTTCACCCCCTCCTCCAGGGGTGATTATTCTTCCCTTCATGTCCATAAATACATGTCCGTGCAGACATCGCATTTGCCTGCTTTTCCGCGGCATTTGACTGGCAAGCCGGGTAATAACCTTCACGCTAGGAGGGATTAGCTGCAGAATGCAAATGGCAGATGTGACATGTGTGCATACATCATGTTTGCAGGTAGAGAGGTTTTCTACGTGGGCTGTTTAGAGGCAAAGAGGACAGAATTTGTCACGAAACTGCTGGCAACCCATATGGGAGAATTAGCTGATGAATCGATGGAGATATTGATGAATAGCAATCACAGCTGTAAGTTACCATTCTGTGGGGTTTGAAAATGTTTGCAGTTGTCACTGGATGACTGCTGCATCTGGTTTTCCTTGTCAGTTTGTCAAGTGTAAAAAAAAAAAGAAAAGAAGAAACGATTAAGGCAGCGATACCAGTATGCTTTTGCGTGATCATCGTCCATGGGTAATTATATCACATGCACTGGAACCGGGAAAGAGCTACACGGTGCAAATAATTATGCAGTCATCCAGTTTTGTCATTCAGCAGCTTGGATATGTTAATCACCAGCTTTGTACCATTATTTACACACAAACTGACAAACAGAATGGATATTTTAGGCATGATGTATTGAAGGGATGTGTCACAGCTCCATTTACTCCAGCCCACAGCTGCAGATTATCACTTTTGTGGCAGTTTAAGTGCAACATTTTGATGGTAAATTCCAAGATTCACCCTTTTAAGTTGGAAAGGATGCATTAAATACACGATTGGCAGAATCTGCAATAGTCTTATTCACTTCCTTTTCTGGCGTTAGAGAGGAGGATTGATGCCCCGCTCATGTCTCAGTGATGAATTTGCTACAGCCAGTCAGTTTAGTGTAGAATAATTATTGGAACCACTGACACCATTGTCTTTATATAAAAGATGGATGTAGTCACCCTGACAAAACCCATCAGTTATTGAATTCCTGCTATGATGCAAGAAGCTGAGTGTTGTTGCTGTGACCGTCATAGTCTTTAGATGCCACAAGCTGATGTCACATGCGGGTGGCACATTTGATTGCGACACTGAGGGACACTGAGTAACAAATGAACAATGAAAATAGCAATTAAGATGAAAAACTTATTTACTGAGATCATAGATCCAGGAAACCAAGGACTTATGAGTTGCTAAAGCTGGCTTAAAGCATTTCCACAGTGGCTTTCTTATTTAGACCTTTGAGTCCATCTTTAACAGATGTGGGAAAACATTTTTTTTATTTCACAGCACTGTGAAAAACTGACTATACCCAATGATTGTGTGTCTTTTACCCAATGAATGTCTTTTATCTTGTCTTCCTTCTTTCACCCCAACCGGTTGCAGCAGACGGCCGCCCCTCCCTGAACCTGGTTCTGCTGGAGGTTACTTCCTGTTACAAGGTAGTTTTTCCTTCCCACTGTTGCCAAAGTGCTTGCTCATAGGGGGTCATATTATTGTTGGGTTTTTCACTGTATGTATTATTGCAGGGTCTACCTCTTTAACATCAAAATCCTAAATAAAACATAGTCATTCTCTGTATGACTTCATCAGTTGCTCACATTGTTGTGGAGGAATTTTGACTAGAACCCTTGAAATAACCTTCAGTGGGTCACTGGTGTGGATGCCTCTGACTAGAAATCAGAGGCATTCAACACACTTCCTTAAAACACACTTCCTGTTATTACAGGAAGTGTGTTTTAAGGAAGCCATGGAGGGACACACAGGCCGCTAGAGGCTAAGCAAAAAAAAAAAAAAAAACGTACATTTTTTACAGATGTGAAAAAAAGCTTTCACCGGACTTTGAAAAACAGTTCTGAGGTAGATCCCTGTTACGTGATACAGTATGGGCCAACCTTTAGCTGTTGGATAGATGACCTCAAATTTGAATTCAGAATACTTTTACATACAGAGGAGTTCATGACCAACTCAGTATCTCTAATGTGCAGGTCCTGTGGCTACTGTACAAGCCCAAATCATCACCCCTCCACCACCAGGCTTGACAGTTAGCATGAGGTGTTTGGATTTGCCAAATGTGGCGCTGACCAAAAAAATCCATTTTGGTCTTGTGCACCTAAAGAAAATTGCTCTAGAAATCTCTTTTTTTTTTCAGATGCAACTTTGCAAACCTAAGCTGTGCTGCCCTGTTCTTTTTATAGAGAAGAGACTTTCTCCTGCCAACACTCCCAAACAAGCCATACTTGTTCACTCTTTTTCTAAGTGGCATGTCATGAAATATAACCTTTAACATGCTAACTGAGGCCTGTGGAGTCTGAGATGTAGCTCCTGGGCTTTTTGTAGTTTCTCTGAGCATTGCACGGTCTGACCTTGCACTGGATTTTCTGGGATGTCCACTCCTGGGAAGATTGCAACATTGTGTTGACACACATGAATAGAATTTCAGCTTTTTTACTTACTT
Organism: Pelvicachromis taeniatus; assembly: GCA_015108175.1. Classification (NCBI taxonomy): domain Eukaryota; kingdom Metazoa; phylum Chordata; class Actinopteri; order Cichliformes; family Cichlidae; genus Pelvicachromis; species Pelvicachromis taeniatus. Next base: position 52,795 of record VURO01000367.1, on the reverse strand, counting down.
ATCAAGTAAGTAAGTAAAATTTTATTTATATAGCACCTATCAAGATAAAATCACAAAGTGCTTTACAGAAGCAGAAACGCAGAAAACGCAGGAAAAAAAAAAAAGTACACGTGATTAGCAGTACCCGAATGCTACCTTTTTTTTTTTTTCCATCTTCCTTTATCTGAGATTCAACTTGCGTCCCGTTGTATACTTAAATCACCGGTGCCAGCATTTTTCTTTTTTAATTTTCAGGAAATTCATGGTTCTTTCTCCCCATTTCCATTCGATGTGCTAAGCTAAGCTAGTCTGTGATTGAAGGCATACGTTTATCACATGCAGTGGTATCAATCATGTCACACAGAGTTGATTGTGCCAAAGAAGCAAAAAGAGCAGATTGGAAAATAAAAGAAAGACAAAACAGGATCTGTGTCCATAGTTGGGGGAGCACAGTGTTTGGATAAGAGTTTATAGATTTTAACAATAATATATATGATTAAAAAGTCAATTAATTCGAGTTTCACAATTACGCTACATTAAGTCCATCAGGTTTTTTTCCCCTCTTTTATTTAGCTGGCACTTTTTTCTCTTTGCTGATGCAGATTGTCATGGTTTTCCAGTCTGCTCCCCCTGGCATATTACAATCTTTCAGTTTATTTTGGTCCAAGCTCTTTCAGTTTGGTCAGAAATGATTTGGCCTCTTTGGTACTTGTTTGTAAATGACCTCTCTTAGGGGTCAAACGTGTTGCTAATTAGCACTAATCTCTTACCTTTGCACAAATTTTAGTTTCAATTAGGACATTTTAAAAATAAAGTCACATTTGCCTCCTGTAGCCTGCGTCTGTCAGTGCTGCTTGGCCCCAGTAGAGCAAAGGACAGCTATGTGTCTTGCAGCTAAAATATATGAATATTTTAAGATGCTTTTTTCCCCCAGCATTTCACCACAGACAGTGTTGGAGTCAGTGATTGTAGCATAATTACAAGCCTCCTTTAAAAATACATGGCAATTGCGCTCTTGTATCTTATTAGGTACTCAGTTCAGGCTAGACTAAGCATTGCTACTTGTGTTGTCTCATTTGAGAACTCGAGGAGACACATACAAGCTGATAACAGCTTAAAACCTAATTAGTTTTCTTTTTTGTTTTTTTTGTTTTTGCTGTGGAGGCTTTGGAAGAGGAGAGCCTGTGCTATGAAAACTACATTAATAATTTAAGTTCAATTTCCTCAGTTCACCTTTACTGATGATAGGTAATTTATCCTTAAGCTGTCTGAAAAACCACCAAAACAAATGCTTACAGATGCACTATCGCCTTTGTTTTTAGCCAGACTTATGTTTCACCTTCTACTGACCAACAGTGACACAAAAGAGCCAAAAGTTTGCAAGCAAAAAGTCTCTTTTTTTTTCTTTTTGTCTTTAAAACCCAGTGGAAAAAAAAAAAGCAAAAGTGATAAAGCTTTAGCTTTCCAACATTCCTTTTTCATCCCTGACACTCACCCTCCAGGCAAAATCCTACCGAAGGCATAAATCTTTAAAGTGATCACAAATACATTTCTTCTTCTTTGGTTTTTTTATGTACTGCAAACTTGCATTTTAATCTTCTTTTCAGCTGGGGCTGAGTATTAAGCATGGGTTGAGCTAAGATGGCAATTACATGGGGTCAGTAAATTTATTAACCAACAGCAGCATCACGCTGTGAGCTGTAAGGCCAGGCAAGGAGTCACAGACATGACTGCAAACAGCAGTTTAGTGAGAGGCCGTTTTCATGTGTCAGCAGGCAAGTGTAGTAGCATGCATGCGTAAGAGAATCAATTAAATTCAAGGTCATACGATGTCATTACCAAACCTAAGCAAGTGGGCTACGTCTTTTAAAGCAATTGCCTTTGTCACTCATTCCCTGTTAATGTGACAGCTACATTTTACAAACAGATGGAAGGTCAGAGAGAGTGACAGGAAAAACTGATTAGCAACTGTACAACAAATGGGCTTCTAACCTGCTGCCCAAAGGTCTGAAAGTGTACTCGGTAACACTTTGTAATACGAAAAGGGTGCAGTTCCCCCTGTAATTAAATGGAATTTCCATATGTTGTAAGTACACTGTACTTTTCAGGCCCAGGCCATATAATGGAGTGGATTAATCTTGCCTTTTTACATCTTTATTACGTCTTTATTTAATAAACATGTTGACGTGCATGATGGATGTTTTATTATTTAATTGTGCTTTTGTTTTATGAATATAAATGCAATACAGACTGTTTCCCCCTTATCAACTTAAAAGATCATCTTATAATATAAGATGTCAAATATATTATGTATTTTTGCAACTACAGTACTTGAAGTTGCAAAAATATAATGTGTGTTTCTTTTCCTGTAAAATATCCAGAATTTAGGCTTCTTTTTTTTTTCTCGCAACTTACAATTACTTATAATACAATTATTTTTTCTTTTTTCTGTAAAATACAGAAACATAGAAAAAACAAGTCCATGGGTGAATGAGGAATGTTGTATGAAGTGCTTAAATAGGTAAATATGAATATATATATTTTTAGGTAAATATAATTACCGCATATCTTCCGATTGTAGCCCGGGCGTTTATTAAAAAAATGATCCGGCCAGCCCAGCGTTTAAAAGACACCGGTGGCTTTTGGAGACCGGCTTTTATTCCCTTCTTGGAATTGTCGTGGAAGTGAGAAGGAAAAAGGACCCAGGTGTGGTTTTTAGACTGAGGTGAAAAGACAGTGCGTTTACTTACAGTGCTCCAAAACGTATTCCAACAGTTCACAAATGATGCAGCTCCCAATTGGGCTCCTCCTTTGCTCCCGAGTGTCTCCTTGTCTGTGGTAGCCCAGTGCACGAGTGGTGCTCCCCGAAACTTCTTTCCGCCCGACTCTCCAGGAGAGGAAGTAAAAGAGCAGAAAATCACAGTTAGCAGGTTTGCTAGCCGACAGTTCCAGTTCAGTGTAATAATCCCACTTTGATGGTCGCTGCATCTGGCCGAGTGATGAGAGGTGGGAGGACTGACAACAGTGCGGAGGGTGGTTTTTTTTTTTGCGACATTCCAGTCACACTCCATACCAGTTGGTGGCAGTAATGCACCATTCAGTTGTTTGCCAACCGCCAATAAAATTTAAAAAGAAGAAGAAGACAGCGCGGAGAGACTTCCGGGTCGAAGGTTGCCCGGCTACTATTGGAGACCGGCATCAATTTGTCGTGACGTGTTTAAAAAATGGCGTTTATTAGAAACCGTTTAAAAGAGACAGGCTACTAATGGAAGATATACGGTACATTGTAATTTCAAATAAAATACATTCAAATAACATGTAATTAAAGTGTAATTACACCCATGTTATAAAGTATTTCTGTGTATTCAAAATGAGCAGCACCTCGTCCCTGTAAACCTATCCTAGAGTTGAATTATAAAATCAAGTTCAAATAAATAAATCGGACACTAAGTGGATACATCTCATATGCTCTCTCTTTCTCTCACTCTTTTTTTTCTTTTTTTTTGAGTTGGGAAATGGTGGCACTGACAAAAACACAGGAGGTGGAGCTGAAGGTGGCAGAGGTAAGATGTTAGGAGTTTTTGGGGGGTGACCAGGTGGGACAGGATTAGAATTGAGTGTACCAGAGGGGCAGCTATATCATCAGGGATATCTGACAAACCGGGCAATGGATGTTGAAGATGGAGTTGCCAGGCAGGAGTTAGAGAGGAAGACCACAGTACCCCTTCGATATATCATACATGCAGTAGAGGAGGAGATGCAGAGGGTTGATGTGACAGGAGAGGATGCTATGGATAGGGTGAGATGGAGGCTGATGATCTTTTGTGGCAACCATTCAAAAGAAAAAGAAGAACGAGAAGGCGATCAGTAAACTGAGAGAACAGTGATTTGAGTTACGGAAAATGACACAAAATGATTTGAGATGGTTGATAATGACATACATAACAGTGTGGTCAGTTTACATAATCTGTGTGAGCGCATTAAAGCCTATTAATATTTGAGGGGCAAACTGCTCGAGTGTCAGTATCCTGCATTAGTCCTTCTCAGTGGCGCCATTGAACATTTACACAAAGCTGGATCTTTCACTGTTGTTCAGCGTGAACAGGGAGAACAGCGACATGCTATCTAGTGCGCTGGCGCGGTTCACTGATGAGTTTTTGATTGTTTGTGAACAATAGCGGCGCTCAATGGTGCAGAGAAAGCAAGCATGTCTGCTCCCTCAGCATCCCCTTTTTAAAAAAGATTTTCAAGTGTTTCTGGCCACCTGGTGAGTCTACGCCTCACATTCACTTTCATCTCCATGACAACCGACCAAACTTCATTCACTGAATAGGCTGCTTTAAATGCCTGAAATCTCTTTAAAAACTCAAGAGATGCGTCAGACTTTACGTATGCCAATGTGGCACTTGCAGACTGAAACAGTAACATTTAAGAAAATATTAGAACATCAGCCTTTTCTATTAAGTAGTGCACGGCCTTTGCCGCCCAGTGGTGTGCTCTGGGTGTTGAAGGGCAGGTCCACAGAGACTAATTCTTTTTATTTTGGGCTACAAAACTGACCAGCTTTAAGCTTCAGCCCTTTGCCTTGTTGCACAGAATACAGAACAGTTGTCTCCTTTCTGTTTTCTTCAGTGTAAGTAGGCGCAGAGCCATTCCATTCTTCTGCCCACTGTTCAGGTCTTTGCATACACAGTATTTGTGTTTTGGCTCTGAGCGTGGCACACTGCATAATTGCATTTTGCCGTGTCAGGTCTCACAACTGCAGACTTCAGTGCAGGCTCATCCACAGACACATGCCTGATTAACAATAGGTTGGCTCACATGCTTTTCATGGTTACTTAATTGTTTTGTGTCCCCTCATGTAACCCACCCTCTCTGGCATTATATTAATTAAACCTTTTAGTTAACGGCATAACTCATGCTGTTAAATCAGAAAGTACAAAGGTATTAAGTTGCCACACTGAACTAATAGTGGGCCATGGCGTGACTCATTTTCCTCTCAGGCTCTGTGGAGTGATATTGTGCATTCATGGTGGTTGAATGTCAAAATTATTATTATTATATTTTTAAATTTGTGCTTAATTTGCACTATTAACCATGCAGGATGCCTCTGTGAACAGCATTGGTCTTCTCACCTCTGCCTTGTACTGTGTGCCAGCAAAGTCTCACCTAAACAGAAACAGATGAGGACAATGTCAGACTTCAATTTAACTGAGTTCTTTGGTTCCATACCACAAGGGAAAATTAGATGTACTGATCTATACATCTAACTAGGACTCAATATTCAGCTCTTTATTTAAGATGGATCTGTCATTAACATTTACACTACTTTATAAATGTATATTTATATATTTATATTATTTTTGATAAATCTACTAACTGTATATTTTATGATGACATATAAATATATCACCAAAATTTCAGCAGTACTCTAAAGTTAAACTAATTTGGGCTTCTTTTAATGTGACAGATATTTGAGAAGTATGGTTATATACTTCGGTCCTCCTGCGTCTCATCACTCGGCCATACATATATCTTCTAATAATGGCCTGTCTCTTATTGATGCCCGTTTCTAATAAATGCCGGTTTGAAACATGTCGCGCAAATAGACACTGGTCTCCAATAGTAGCCGGGTGACCTTCGACGTGGTAGCCCAGTGCACAGTGCTCCCGGAAACTTCTCTCCGCCCGACTCTCCAGGAGAGGACGTAAAAGACCAGAAAATCACAGTTAGCAGGTTCGCTAGCCGACAGTTCCAGTTCAGTGTAATAATTCCACTTCGATGGTCGCTGCATCCAGCTTAAATGCAGCTGGTCATAGATGATACCTGATTGGAAACAGCTGGCCGAGTGATGAGACGAGGCAGGACCGACGACAGCCCGGAGGGACTTCCGGGTCGAAGGTTGCCAGGCTACTATTGGAGACCGGCGTCTATTTGTCGTGACATGTTTTCAAACCGGCGTTTGTTGGAAAAAGGCGTCAATAAGAGACAGGCCACTATTAGAAGTTTTACACTATTTTGGGTGTTTTTCACTGTATTTGTAGTTCTTTATAATTGTTTTTAATTGTTTTTAATATTCTATTTATCTGTCTGTGATTGTTTTGAAAAAAATATCTTGATCTCAATGAGACTGCAGGCGAAGTTGGATCTATTAGCACGGTTATGCAAACTTTCTGCTGATAACAGAAGTCAGCATTATCTTTTTGTCAAAACACAAACCAGCCGATTTAGATTTCTGACTGTGGAAGAAGAAATGTGAAGCTGTTCTTTCCTTCAGGTAATTTTAGACACAGTCAAGGTTGTTGATTCTGCCCTGAATGCAGAGAAAGTCGTTTTGTGCGCTGTTGTTGCTGTGCTTCATATTACGTCTACATATTTAGGTCTTATTTAGTATTTAAACTCTAAGTAATAAACAAAAAAGATCCCAGTGTGTTTAGAAGAAATCTGAAGACCAAAAACAGATATAATGGTCTGTTTCTCCCAATAATTCTGTTTTAAATAGTATCTCTTATTATATTTGATTTCCACTACAAGGCTCCTAAATAATTTATTTTCTATTTGTTCTGTGATTTGCTTTTTTTTTTTTTTTTTATTTTTCTTTTCTGTTTTC
>VURO01000367.1:9700-31026 GCA_015108175.1 Pelvicachromis taeniatus | reverse complement strand
TTACAGAGAATGACAGGAACCTTGTGAAGAACAGTTCTCTCATTTTAAAGTAAATTTTGTATAATTCTCCATAAAAGGTGGCGGGCGATAAAGTTTCCATTTAATTACCCCACTTCCCTTGAAATGAGGTTAAAGCGAAACGGTGAATTACAATGCGTCAAACATAAAATGGGGATATAGAGTGAGGACAACACACTGAGCAGAGACGAGGACTATGACAAAACACATCATCTGTGACAGCTCAGAATACCTTATATAATGTTACTAGTTTATTTTTGTATTTGAAGAATGCCAACTAAACATTCATCTAATGATTCAGCACAGCACCAATCGGTTCCTTTCCTTACCTACGGACATACCCGCTCAGCTGCACCGTGTCCACGACTGCTTGACGTCGTACAATACTGATGAGCACGTTAGTGAAGTCACATAATTAACATATAATAAGACTGTCTGCTAAGTTAAGTAAATGCACAGTCATTTGTCATGCTACAAATACAGATGACTCACTGATGACCGGGAAAGGGGCTTCATGTGATGATGTCATTTTTGATTCATATAAACGTAAAAGGTTTTAACATTAATTAACACAATCAGAGTTAAATTTAAACCGCTTTTCTCTGACAGGTGGAGAAGATTTAAAAAAAAAAAAGCACAGCATACTGTGAGAAGTCACGCTGTCTTGTGTGAGAATGCAGTGTTTCTTTTCATAAACTCTATTTAAATTACCTTGTAAAGGTGTTTGTGGTGACCCTGATGGAGGCTACCAGCTGGAAGAGGTTACTTTGACAAAAGAAGTGCTCTCGGTTGGCATTTTTTCCTTCTCCATCGTTTCCATAGTTCAGTGGTTTATACATTCACCTCACCAGCCGAAGATACAAAGAAAGAGACACAAATCCTGTCCTAGCGGTGTCAGAAGAGGCATCTGGCACAGAAATCTAACCAGTCAAAGAAGTGGTGACCTCTTGTTGCCACATATTTGATTTGTGAGGAAAGCAGCTTCCTTGAGAAAAATCACCTTTTCCAAGGTGATTTTTTTTTTGGTATATTAAACTAACCTGAGTGAATTGCAAGGTGAAAATGTTTCTCTGGAAATGAGTTTGGTCCTGAAAGGGCAGCAACTGCAGACATTTAAGATTAAAAACACTTACAGACGACTCTAGTGACAGTTCACCGTGATTCCAAATGCAAAACAAAGTCTAGAGAAACTCTTCAAACCTTTCCTGCAGACTGGACGTCTTGACTATTGTTTCGTTTTTTCTTTGTACTGAAAAAAATGTTTTTTGTCCCAAAATAATTTGGGAGCAGTGGAGGTGGTCTGACAAAATATTGTCAGAGCACCTCCACTGGTGTCTCCACTGGTGTCTAGTGTTGCTTACTGAAATAAGGAGTGTTAAAAAAGACTGTGCGGCGTGTAACCCAGCACAGACTCTCAGAGGAATATTTTCAGGTCAAATGAGTACGACACTGCTGTAGATTGAAGGCAGACCTCCTCGCTCTGTTTTACTCTCAGCTTGTTATGACACGGCTCCCTTGTGGTGGGCAGAAACTGACAATCATCTGTGCAGCTCGGAGAGCAGCAGGAGGTGGAGGAGAACCAAATTGTGCTGGAAGAGGCCAGGGTGCTTTTTCACGTCTCTCATTTCAGAGAGACGTGAAATGAGGAACTTCGTCTGACGCGGCTTCTCAAACATGTAAAACATTTTGTGTCTGTTTGATGATGGCGTCGATCCAGCGGACATTCAACGATAACACCTTTCTCTGCTGCTGAGAGATGCTATTCTTTCTTTCCCGGGTTTTTTTTTTTGGTTTGCACTGAAGTGGGACACACACATTGTTACGTGACCGTGGCTGTGCTTACACTCAGACAATAGAGTCATAGCAGAACAAGCGGGACTGTCAGGATTTTGTGCTCATGTTGGTATCAAAAACTAAATTGTTCCAAAAGGGAATTGGAAGAGGTCAAAAAGACAAACCTGAAATGGGTTTGTGAGAGCAGATGTAATGACTGAGGCCGGACCTGCTGCTCTGTCACAGATGAAGGAGGTGAGCATGGTGGTAAGAGGCACAGATGATAACAGTAACTATTGGTGCGACATAAGTGGCATCCCGCTCAGTAAGGTGGCAGAGCTTTGAAACAGGAGGACAGCAGGGCACATACTTCAAATTGTACTATTGTAGCTCATGTGTCACTCTCAGGCCTTTTTTGTAATTTACTGATCTTTGAAGGTGCGTTTCCCCGATTTCTCAGTTCATTCTGTTTTATTTGAACTCAAAGAAATCTCTCGTTTTTGTTTCTTCTTAGTTTCTCTCGGATTTTATTTCCCCAAGCAACCGACTTAGAGTCTGCATTTGAGAGTTTTATCACCTCTGTTTACATGAGACAGCATCCTCCTGCAGATCTGTCAGCTCAGACGATGCTTTGGTGATAGAAAGAGAATAGAAAATGAGGGTGAAAAACACAAATTAGGTCCTAATTATGCTTTTCATTCCACACGTGCAATACAATTGCACTATACACCGATATGAGTAATGTTATAACGGTTATTACTGTGTATTATTACAACTGTATTTTTTTTTTGAGTCTCAGTTCTTTCTCAAAGAGCAGAAATGTGTAACAAAGCCATTAGGATGAATTCTCATTACATGCTTTCATGCCATTAAAAGGTGCATCAACTTCCAGATTGTCATGGAAACAAGTCTTTTTCTAAGCACTGCATAAAAAGGAAACACAAGACCTGTGTGCGTGCGTGTGTGCGTATGTGTGCTTACATAGTATATGTCACATACTTGAGTGCAAATGAAGCCAACAGCGGCTATCGCATCCCATTGAAATTGGAATCCAGTGACTCGTCACTTACTCAGGGTTACAGTCAGTTACTCTTGTTTTAATTCCCATTACTGTAAGTGTGTGAAAATGAGCTCAGCGCTCTGACCTCGTACGTTAACGTCTGTGTGGGTGGGGAGCAGCCTGGGTATCTCTTCTTCCCAGACAAAATGTCAAACAAATCTACACAAAAAGAGAGGAGCAGATTTCTGTGCTCCAGGACAAATGCTGATTATCCCCTAAATGTAGGAGCAATGACTCCGCCATAAAAATGCAAAAATGGGCAACTCGGAAAAATATGCAACAATTCACATCGGCTAATCGTTTTTAGCGGAAACCACCACTGAGCTAGGGGGAAAAAAATACACCCCACAGCTACAAAATACCAAAATAAGACTCTCATTTACAGCCACTTTTTAATTAATCTTGTTAGCACAAACGTGTCTTTTCCATGCTGCAGGGGTGGGAGGGAGCGGTGGGGGGGAATCCTCAGCATCAGCAGCAGCAGCAGCAGTGGGTGAGCCTGGGACAGAGGAGGGATAGGAAGAGAAGAGGCAGAAGGAAGAGACGGAAGATGTGTCCTCTGAAGTTGTGTTTACTTGTCATCGTAATGTAGGTCAGAGCCCAGCGGAGGATCCATAGATTGCCAGAGTTGAGAATGGGTTGCATCTGTCTCCAGTGATTTAGCCGGATCAATAGAAATTGCCTTTCTACTGATTTGAGATCTGTCCGCCCCGCCCCGCCCAAACTCTGCTGCCACGCAGTCCATCGATTTGCAGCTGGACCGGAGGGGACGTGCGCAGCATGAGCAGTTCAGATAATAGGCCTGCAGTTTGCATTTGCTGAGGATGGCATGTTTGTGCACACAGCTCACAGGCAGCAAAGTCATTTAATTGTGTGGAAACTTTTTGAAATAGGGAGAGAAGTGTGGAATCTCTCCATTCTTTCCTTTTCTATACGTCATTGTGTTCAAAGATGAATTCCTACGGGTCTCGAGTCACCTCTCGCTGCTTTATATTTTGTGAGAAGAATGGGAAATAGATGCGGTGATTTGTTGAAACAGGCAAACGTACAGTTCTAACGAGTTTGATTGTCAATAATCAGTTTGATCAACTTTATTCTTCACAGTCTGAACACGCTGAGAAAAGCTTCCTTGTCATTTCTTTAAATAGTCTTCAGGAAAAGCTCTCCAGGCTTCTTAAAGGACATTCAGAGCTCTACTTTGGATGTTGGCTGCCTTTTGTTCTGTTCTTTGTCAAGATGATCGCAAACGGCTTCAGTAATGTTCATATCTGGGCTCAGGGGAGGCCAATCCATGACTGATAGTGTTCCACTGTGTTTTTTTCTATCTAAGTGTGTTTGTACTGCATTGGCAGCGTATTTGGGATCACTGTCATACTAAAAAAATTAGATGATTTCTAGTTGGTATTTCATGGTTGATCCAAATCTTATGTTACTTTTCTTCTACTATTACACCAATTTTGACAAGATCCTCAAAATAGAATAGAATAGAATAGAATAGAATAGAATAGAATAGGTCTTTATTGTCATTCTACAAGTAGAATGACATTGTGGGTGCCCCACCTGATTAATGTGTAAGGAATTTAAATACACAAAACAAGACACAATAAAAACAAAGATACTTTAAAATACAGTTCATCTGATGTAGGTAGTTTTTTTTTTTTTAATTTGCCACTTCTTCCCTTTTCATAATTTTTAAGGAAACATCGCACAGCTGAGATATGCCAATTTTGCTTCTAGCTAATATCTCTCGTGGAATCATCTTGTTGATGCAAAAACCTGTCAAAACTGTGTCATCTTTGGTATTTCTATAGATTCATCTTAAGGTAAATAGATGCCTGAAGTGTTTTAAAACACTGTGTGTGGCAAGCAGGTGAGGACCCAAATGCAGGACTCTCTGGCTTAAAAGCAGCTTTATTGCTGGAAAACACAAATAGCTAAAGACAAGGAACTTAACTGGCAGCTACTCATGGATACACACTGAAGGCGCTGAACAAACAGGACACACACAGCAAGAGGGATGACGAAACGAAGAACAGAGGGACAATCAGACAATGTATAAACACAGGGGATAACGAGAGAACAGACCACAGGTGGGAACACAGCTGACACTAATCTACTGACAAGACAGGGGAAGCAACCTGAACATCATGCACACGAGACCGAAGACTAACAAAATAAAACAGGAAGTAGAAACACTGAGCCCATGACCAAGACGGGAACTTGACAGAGCGGCAGCAGAATAAACACACAAAGACATGACTGACTTGAAAGGGAACACACAAGATGATGAGCAAACATTGCTTGTGGAACGCAGTCTGGAAACAAAGGGAAACTGACATAAACAACAAACTGTGAACCACAAATAGAGATAATGAAACTCAAAGGCACTGGGAAAAAAAGGGCAAACAGAAAAGTGTCGAGCTCCAACCCAAAACGCATCATAACCTGGAATGAACCATGAAACCTATCGAACAGGAGAACAGAACTATGATATAAAGACACCAAAAAAAGACCCACAAACCTTCCACATGACACGAAGCTACAATTTAAACTGTCTGTTATGTGTAGACCCAACACTGAGTCATCCCTTGAGACAGTTGACTTTTTTTCTGCTTGAATGATTCATAGGTCAGTGTTAAGTGGTTTAACAAAATATATTTCTCGGAAAATGGTCAAGTACAAGGACTCAAAATGAGTGACAGAGGAGGCAATGTTCAAAGAAAAACTTTGAATACACTGCAGAAAACGTGGGAAACTATTTATAAAAACCACTAAAAATTTACAAGCCTGGCATCTTGGATACAACATGCAAAGAATGAGCAGTGGCTCAAGACTTTTGGACACTATTTTATAGAAGGTAAAGTTTTAAGCTCTGCAAACACACTGTGGTTTTTAAGGCAGCAGGCATAAAAAGTTTGCGTCTGTCAATCAGCCGGAGCTGGAAAATAAAGTGTGACACTGTGGGAAAGAATGTGGAGTTGTTCTTTAATGGAAAGTAAAAGTCCTGCCTGTGCCAGTTCACCAGGTTATGAAGAAGAAAGTATTACAGGAACATTTGGCTCCTTGGAAGCAAAAGAAATGAGGGCTTACTCAAGACTTTTGGACAGTAATTATGTGTTTGTGTTTACCCAAAATCAAGTTTTATCCGGTCTGACACATCTTTTTTTTTTTAGTAGTGTAGGTAGCATTGTGGTGCATAGTCAGTGTTGCGCAGTTTCAGTCAAATATAACCTGACTACAGTAATTTTATGTTGTGACAGATTTTCCTTCACAGATACCCTTTAATAAAAGCTCTCCAGGGTTTTTATTGACTCAGAAAGAGGCTTAGGTGGTGCCTCTGCACGGCTGCTCTGGCTTTATCACCGCTGCCAGTTTAATACTCAAACCCCTTTGATTCCAGTTTTCGGCTTTTTTAGACACTAGATTTTGGCATTGCCATAACACTGACCTACTTGAGGCATTCTTTAGCTTTTTAAAATCCAATTTTCTTCATGTCTCCGTGGTTATAAAAAGCAACCGTCACATGAATTTTTCAGTTTGAAGTCATGACTTCATTCATAGCAGCGATATTTATGCATAGTTTCGTTTTCTTATGTAATGAAAGGAATAGCACGATTTGCAGTGATTAGGGATGATGGGATTCTAGATTAAAAGCTGCAATAAATCAGGCATGTTTGTCCTTCGACCTCTTTAAGTTGTAATAAACAACATATTCGACAGCATTACTTTAATGTGCAAAGACCGAAGCCTTTCCTCCACATCCTAATGTGCAAAAAGCAAATAAAAATTGAAATCAGTGAATGAAATTCTAGACGACGTAGCTTCTCTCTGTGTTTTGTGATTCAGCAGGGCTATACTAGGCTTTAAGGTTTTTCAATCTGTGATGTTTAAAGTTGTTTAAAAAATGTCAAGGCGTCGAGGGAAGCCCCAGAGCAAAGAACAAAACCAAAACCAACGAGTGACCTGGATACAGCTCGGTTAATGAACCTGACTAAAAGCTTAACTCCGTTTCAGAATTCCTTTATGATGCTGAGTTTCTCCTGCCTGCGTCACTGCACACTCAAACATTGCATTGATGTTTTGCAGATGCTTTTCAGCGGCTGAACAAAGTTTAAAAATGTATTGACAGAAAACATGAATTGTGCCCTTTGTAGGCTGCCAACTTTGCACAAATCACAATCCATTCTTACTGTTCTTACCAAAATACATGGCCACTTCCTGCAGTTATAGAAATTCACTAAAATGTTGTTCTAAGATTGCTGTAATGATAAACTGTTATCATTTCTCTATATTGAAATATAAACGTATAATTCTGTGTTCTTCAGAGATGTGTACCGTATATCTGCTAGTAGTGGCCTGTCTCTTATTGACGCCCGTTTCTAATAAACTCCAGGTTTGAAAACTTGTCACGACAAATAGACGCTGGTCTCCAATAGTAGCCGGTCTCCTTTAAGCGCCGGTCTGTAAACGCCAATCTCCAATGACCCACCGCCTTTTCCGTACGCTACTACTCTTTTCGTACCATCTGGGCTACCGCCCTCCTGCAGTAAATCATACAGCAAATACCTTTGTCATTGGATGCTATCGAGGAAGGACGAAAGTCAAAACGTCCATTCCATCTGAGAAGGGAATAAGAGCCGGTCTCCAACAACCGCCGGTCTCTTTTAAACGCCGGGCCGACCGAATAATTTTTTGAACAAGCGCCGGGGCTACTATTGGAAGATATACGGTAAACATAAAGATACACATTAACAGTTTGTGTCTTAGTTCACATTTAGTGTCATGGTCAGCATGCTTTCAGACCTCTGAATTGCGACGCACGTCTTTTTGCACGTCGTTTTTGGCAGCTAGAGAACGACTCTGCCAATCAAAGTTCGTAAGTAGAATTACAGATGACAGGAAAATTGCAACAACTGTGAATGAGAGAGATGTGAGTGTGCAAGTTGTTCTGAATTTATATGAAAGGATAACTCCCACATCTTTCATCAGTGCAAAACTGGTTCTGACGAGAACTATGGCAGCTTCCAAATGGAAAACTTGCTTTGCAGCAGAGATATGCAATGAACTCGGCCCAAAGTAAACGAATAAATCTCTCCCTCACAGTAAATTATCTATGGCAAACTATTAGGCACGTTAATCACTGAAAGGTAAAAGTACTTCTGGTTAGATCAAGTGTCCGGCATGGCTGTGCATTGATCCTGTTTAGAGCCTACACAGATCTTTGCAGGTCATGGTCTACATGCTGGAGCCCCGTGCTGTCAATAGGGGGGCAGAGTGCAGTGATGAAAATATCTGGAACAGGCGGTCTGTGGGCTGCTCTTGCTTGTGTTGTTGTTGGTCCTTTAGCCCTTCAGCACCTGCTGCAGAGAAACCCAAAGACATAACAAACAAAGAGTTTTTTTTGTAGTGAAGTGAATCCATCCTTTTTTTTTGGGCTTATCCATTTCAGGTTTGCAGGCAAAACCGAGTGTTAAAAATAATACAAACTGCCTGTTCTTCTGCTGTTGCTTTATTGATCTTTGATTATTTATGTTTCACATTTCTCCGTCTTCGTGGTGAACGCCGCTGTTGCTCCTTCTCCCCATTCAAGCTCACATTTCAACTATGCAGCACTGAGTCTACACATAGCATCACCCCTGAGCTCAAGCACGTTTGTGTAGGTTGTATACCCCAAAATCATTCACTCTGCATAGCCCTACGCAAACCTACGCAAACTGACACAAAAGCAGAACTATGGATTCAGCTTCAGGCTAGCTGTTTCCACTAAGCAGGAACCCCTGAGGGTGAAAAACAAAGCCAGAAGAGAAAGGCCAAAAAGTGCAGTTCCTCAGTGGCCACTCGAGGCTTTCTCCATAAATTCTTCTCCATATTTGTGCTGAAATGCACAGTTTTCCTTTTATTTTGGTCTCGGTAGGCAATTTCAGCTTTGTTAACAACTTTACAGGTGCAATGTTTTGTTTTATGACGCAGCTGAGTGGGAAATGATTTCCAAGCAGGCCCCTAGCTGTCCGCTAGACTGTCACCTCCAGTATTTTGAGTCAGTGAATTGACCGTTTGACTGTTCTTGTGGTGTCGGAGCTTTTTGAAGTGATTTAATGCAAACATCTAACATCTAATATGTTGTGTGGTTAACTGTACAGCTCATCTGTGGTGAAATGTTAATGTTTTATTTATACAGCATGTTGCTTTGGACTGATTAGCATGTGTCTGTGTCCGTGCGATGTAGCCATGCAGTCGCTGAACGCACCTTGCTACATAAGATTCCTGCCATTACATAATCGTTTAGTACTCCACCTTTTTGCCCCAATATGATCACTTCTGATGAATACGTTTTCACTGAGTAACCCATTTAAATGGGAATTCAGTATCAGTATCACTTATTTCATGAAGAAGAGCTCTCCCTTCCCTCCAGCACATCTCCAGATTAGCCCGGGGACTGAGTGGAAGCACTTACAGCGGGATGTGCTCAGTTTTCTGACAGTGAATATTTCATCCACTGCATCAGTCTGGCATGACTGCAGTGAAAGCTGCTCATCACACCGATGACCTTCTGATGTCAACAAAGTACATCTCTTCAAACAGCTGGGGTGGACGTATTTGAAAAATAAAATGCAATAACAATATTAATGATGTAATACTTCGTTTAGAAAGGAAACAGCCCGTGCACTAGCCAGCAGGTTGGAAAATGTGTGCGTCTTGTGATCCCAGCGGTCGCTGCAACTGTGTCAAAATTAATATACACTGAGCAATTACAGCTGACAGATCTGAGTCATGAAATTTTAAAATATTCATAAAGGACACTTGAAGTCGGGATGTGTCAAAGCGATGTGCAGCACAGGGTGAAAACAGCATGTATCTGCAGAGCTGTGAAAGGTTAAACTTATACTGTAAAAGGTGGGTCATTTCTCTCTCTCGCTTTTTTTTTTTTTAGGTCAGCATTAAAGGATTAAGATGTCAAATGGCAGACTTAGAATTTAAGCCCACTGGGAAGTTGGAGAATACACTGATTTGAATAATCATCCGTTTAAATGAGATTTACCCAGAGTCAAGTGCTCGTCCATCAGTATAATCCCACCGATTCCTGGTTTGTTTCACTCGGCTGTGTGTAGTCGCACGAGGCACAAATGAAGGTGGAGAAGTTCTGCTGCAAAGCAGGCGGGGAGATGGAGACTCCGTCATGTAAAACAAGGATGTACTGTATCTAGGACTGCACATATGGAGAGATTTTGTGTGTTAGCATACAGGAGCGGGCTGTTCACCTTCGTATGAGCGAGAGATCCCCGTTGGTCTGTCTCATTACAGATGGAGACCAGATGGAGGCAGTGAGCTCTAACACCCCACCAACTCTGCTGACGTAGGGAGCAAAAAAATAAATATATAAAGGCAGCTCGATACACCTAATTGACAGCGCGGTGTCATGAAGGAGCTTTAGTTTAAGGTGCCGCGGAGTCCCAAGTGGAATGCATAAACAGCCAAGTGACACTAATCAGAGCCGAGCGGATCTTTCTGCGGCGGCTGAGGAGATGCTAAAGGGGGCCGAGCAGGAGCAAAACTTCTTGATATGTGAGGCAACAAAAAAAGAAACCAAAGACAGCGTTAATTATCGATAGCTCTCGGCGTGTCCCGCAACACCTGGGGATCCTTTCGTGTTTGAAGAACAATACTAAACACGTTCCTTTTGCTGTTTCCCCCCCTCCTCTGATTATTTCTAAGGATGTGCTGAAGTCGCAGTGAGACGCTTTCATGACAAAAATCAAACGAGAGCAGGAGGGGATGGAAGGGGTGGGTACAAATCTACAGTTACAAGTCATTTATGCCCAAGAACAAGCAATGGTGGATAAGTAATGTCAATTTGAATAGAAGCAGATTTTCTGTCTGATATGTGGCTGTGATATTCCCACGCGCTTGGTAGTCGCGCTCTCTCTCTCCCTGTGCAAAAGTGTCTTTCTTGTGATATTCTCCATGGTCTCTATTACCTCTGAGGAGAAGCCAAGCTGTGCTCGCCATACTGTCAGGAAACAGTTCTGGTTGCGAGGCTTTGTCTGCGTAAGATAGGGCGAGCCAAGTCAAACCTTTATATACCACATTTCACGCATGAGGAAAACACAATGGGCTTCACATGGAAAAAACTTATAAAATCCATTAGAAGTGGCAGAGACAGGCTTAAGAGAATAAAAGAAGAAAAATTATTTTCTTTTCTTTCAGTTTCCCAGAAAGTTGCTTCAAAAATCCAGAAATTCAATTTGCTGGTGCCACATTTACATACCACATCTGGCTGATCCTGTACTTTGTTGAAGTTGTACGAGTGAGTCCTGTGAGGCTCTGCCAATTCATTAAATATAACAAATGTAATTATTCTTTATGCACTTTTCCCAACAAATAACACTAGTGTTTGGTGCAGTGGGAGATTAGCTTGTCTCAGTCAGCTCAAGGCTTCGCTGCTTGAAATTAACGGACTTCTTTATTCAGTGATTGATTAACTCGAGAGTTCGAGGCGCTGGCTCAACTTTTAATAGACTCAAGTAGAGACGTCTCCCAACAAAGCAAGGAATCTGTTTGTCTCTGTGTAGTTCCAGCTTTCAAAGTGGCGCAACATTTGACCTGCTCTGCTTTAAATTGCCTGTATTGTTGTCAAGACAGGCCAGTGCCAGCAGGAATGCATAAAGCTGGGCATACTGCTGAGAGAGAGAAAGAAAAAAGCAACAATAGCAGAAGGACTAGCTCTGTTTAGCAACCGAGAGGTCCAGCAACCATCAGCAGGCGGTTAAAGACCTAAAGAAGGAGCTGGGCCAGAGGGACAGTGAAGTCCTTGAACGCAGCAAGGGACGAAGAGTTTCTCTGCAAAGTTCACCGAAAAACTTTAGAAAGACGAGGCCTTGATCCAATAATACAGTACTGTGGAGGACGGAGAAAGGAGGTGGCAAAGACAGAGAGCAAGGAAGCAGAGGAGGAGAAGTGGGTTGGGAATAGGAAGATACAAAATTCTGCTGGGGAAAAAAAAGGAAGAGGAAAGAAAGAACTGATGGGAAAGAATTATACTTCTGTGATTCCTCCATCACTCCCAATCCCACCTGCATATCCCCATCTCCCCATCCTCCCGCCGCGCTTCAGTCATCTCTTTCATCCTCACCTCTCATCAGCCCTCTCACCCCCGTTCACCTCCTCCCTCTCCAACAGCTTATAGGAGAAACTGAGGCTGGGAGACCTGAATTAAAACCATTATTAATCATTAGAATCATTGTACACAATTAAAAAAATCAAACAAATCAGTTAAACCTCTCCACGCGTCTGCCTGACTAAACAGAAAAGAATACAAGTTCGCCGCCGCGTTGTGGCTGTGCGTTGTTGTTAGTGTGGAAATACGGGCACTTTTGTTTTGAGAAGAAATAAAGCTCTCAAGTGTATAATTATAATTTGCACAGGATTAATTATGTAATAAAAGTTGCTGTTCCAAATGTGTCAGTATGATATAACTTTAATGAAATTACACAGTTAACATCACTGTGATGGCTCAACCAGAGGAGGAAAGTCTTGGAGAGTTTCATTTGAAACAATATCTCTTTTTTTTTTTCTCCTTTTTTTTAATGAGCAGCCCACATCCAATATCTAAAGTCACATCTGTTTGTATATATACATTTAAAAGCAACGGAAGTGCTTTCCAGTCAGAGCAGAGGGATTAAAAACCCAAGTAGCCGGCCCAGAAATACATGTAATTAATAAAAACAATGATTTGAAAAGGGGTAAAGTAAAATGGCGAATGTCTAAAACGAAAATTTGCAGGGAGAAAAAAAATTGTGGGTCATTTCAGACAGAAGACAATAGAATATGTGGGTCTACAGCTTGTGTGCCTTTGGTTTTAAGAGGCGAATGGGGGACTGAGAGGAGCTGCTCAGAGGATGACTCAGGTGACTTTGAGACAGATTATAGAAAGTCAAATTTTGAAATCAATTCTGCATTTCACTGAGTCCAGGAACTACATTTTGAAATAGTTTTAGGAACGGCTAAATTGGAAAACCCTATTCCCGGGAAATTGCAGCAGCCCGGTTAAGAGGCAGTAAAAGCGTGGATGATGGTTTCTGTTAGTTTGGCTATGGTGATGATAAAAGCTGCCCTTCAAAACTCTGCTGATTTGCTTTTTAAAGGTCCAAGAAGTGTCCAACAAAACATCTTTAGAGGTTTGTGGCCGTGTGGACAGGGACTCCACACGGCCACTCAGCTCCTTTGGTCACTCTGAAACCAGGTACGCAAAAATAAAACGTCATTTTTTGTCATTTATTCTTTCTGTTAAAAGATTTTTTTAAATCCAGGATATAAAATCTTGTAATCAATCAAAAACCATTCTTGCATAATAACCACAGTCAAGTGTCGCAGGTATAAACGTAACAATGCTTGTGAATGTTTTGACTGTTGTACTAATTGTTGTTGTCACACACGGGTGGAATTAAAAGACAGCTTTTGGGCTTGTTTTTCATTCTTATTTTTATGATTTATTTCAAACTGATTTGGTGATTCTTGAATCGTTGATTTTTTGGTTTGTAAATAAAAGCAAAAAAACCCAACACTTCAAAAATAAGGAATCCAAAGTGACGCCTTGAAAAGGGAAAAACGTGGATCTGTGGCGGTCCCACATGGAACGCTTTTCATGTGTCGCTATTGGCATCTGTTTACATCCACAAGGTGGCAGTGTGACAAACAGCCAGTCTGAGGGCGACTCTTGCTTCTGCTGTTGTTGGTCGTTGCCGGCCATGGATAAGACCCAAATCATAGCTGTGTCCCAATTCCTGGGATGCATCCGCTTCTCCCCGCCCTTCCCGCTTCCACCTCCTCGGTTTTACCATCTCCGTTGCTCCCGCCAGTGGTGGAAACTGGAATTGGCTGCTATGAATTCTGGGATATGGTGGGCTACACCAGACCCATCCTACAAATTCGGGGAAATGTTGGCAGCATTTGTCGGCCGCATTTGTAGGAGCCTACGAATTGGGACAGCCTACGTCGCGTCGCTGTGACCTAATCGGCCTACAAATGTGGCCCACGAGGGATGCGTCCTAGGAAGTGGGACACAGCTTGTGTCATGTGCAAAGGCCTGGAATGAAACCAAATGTTAAAAATAACAAAAAGCGAAACCCTAGCTTCTCCTGCTGTTTTTTTTTTTTTACTGTATGTATATATGTATATTTATATTATTTGTGTTTCTCCCATTTCTGGTGAAGTCTTGTCTCACTTGCTTCCTGTTATTGCCCACTTCTCATCCACTCAACACACATCAAAGCGTGACCCATGTTGAACTATGTGCTGCTGGGTTTTTGAAGGAGCACACACGAGAACCTTTGCTTAGGTTGGAAATGCACGGTGTGTGTTTGGGTTATTAATATTATTGGAATGAGTCTTTCAGTTGTGCTCATATTTTAGCACTGCTTGTATCTGCTCCCCTCAGTGTTTCCTGTCTCATCCTCCCCGGTCTTAAAGTCCTTGAGTGTCCTGGTTTAGTTATTGTTGCTTACTCCCTCTTTTACTTTGCTACTTAGTTTTCTTCTGCATGTTGTGTTCAGTTTTACCTCCTTCCCTATGATTGGGTGTTTTGTACACCTGTGAATGGTTTCCTCCCATCTGTGCCTGATTGGTGTGTGTTGTGTACATAAAAAGCGATGTCTTCCCTTTGTCACGCTGTTACCCTTGCATGAGAGTTCTGCCTGGATTCTGTTTTTGGTCCTATCGGACTTTAAGTGTGGCTTTGTTATGGCCTTTCCACCAGTAAAGGTTCTGGTTTTGTGTACTCTTCCTCCCTCCCAGGTCTACATTTGGCTCTTTATCCCAGTTCCCTTCCATGTACTTTTTACATGTATGTAAAAAGATATTTTTCAAAAACCTAAAGTACTAAAATATAATTGTTGTCGTTATCCATGAAT
The DNA here is from genome assembly GCA_015108175.1 of Pelvicachromis taeniatus. Classification (NCBI taxonomy): domain Eukaryota; kingdom Metazoa; phylum Chordata; class Actinopteri; order Cichliformes; family Cichlidae; genus Pelvicachromis; species Pelvicachromis taeniatus. The sequence continues at coordinate 16,269 of VURO01000367.1, read as the reverse complement.
TTTCAAACTTACTATTTTTTTTTAAAAATTGAGAAAAATATTAAGACACATTATTATTTTTTATTAAGAAGCCAAATTGCAGTTATTTACTTGCTCCGCCGAACAGAAAATTGGTTTCAGCATGCTGGTTGGATGTTACGCTTGATTAATTTACGACTTCGCTGAGCCATCCAGTGTACCACCTCAAATTTAGATATGAAAAAGTAAATTTTGTAATTTGTTAGACTTTTAGAGAGATTTCTAAAATATTTGTGTTTTTATTTTTTTTTAAATGACAGGTGGTTGCTAAGCACAGCAAAGTAACAGGAAAGTATCAGGCACAGTGAAGACATCCTTATCACTTTGACAGTGCGCTGCTCGCTGTGAGTACAGATGGTTAATCTTGACCTGTCTGTTAATCACACTCCACACAGTCAAGAAGTCCATTTCATTGAATTAGCAGAGGTGAGGCCTCACAGATAGCCGTGGGCTACAAGACGCCTGTATCGACACTGTCAGTCAAAGCAGCCACGCCCCTAACTTTCAGCCCTCATGACTTTATTTTTCAGGATGCTTTTGTTTGCCTGCTGGCGAGTACTGCACTGGTCTGTGCAAAAACATTCGTGCCTTTGTTTCTTACACCAAACCACAGACTGCAGGGGGATGGTGTGAAAGTTTAAATTTGAAGTGCCCGTAGAGGAAGAGTCCTACACAAACCTCTGAATCCACTTACAGAGACCAAAGAAATCACCTTCACAGTAGAAAATAGCATAAGACATTGTGTCATCGGCACGAAGAGGCGGTGTGAGCAGTGAGTCAGTGTAAAGTCGGCAAACCAACTCCTTCCTTGTAAGTTTGGCAGCAGTACAGCATACGCACCCACATCAACTTCACCACCACCACCAGTGAAAATCCCTTTCAAATCAAAAACGTGCTTTTTTTCTAAGTACACCTTCACACTCGCACCCTTACAATCACCTTTTGAAGGGAGTCCGTGGCACAGCAATCTGTCATGCCATGGCTAGTCGCACACGTACGTTTGTCGTGTCTGGAGGGCTTATGATGGAAGTTTTACCAACGTCAAAAGTGTGAATTAGTTTAATTAGATTAAGCTGACGAGGTTATGGTTGTTATTGCGTTCAACGTCAGCGCTGTCGCGCTCTTTCGAAATCATAGCATAGAAAAGGTGATCTGTTTCCATTTGCATTCACTTGACATGGCCACATGTCAAGTGAATGCTGAAACTTCGAGCTCTTGAGGGATTAAAAAAAAAAGCTTGTCACAGTGCCTCAACGTGAGATTTTTTTTGCAGTCAAGTAGTTTTTCAGTATTTCAACGACATAGTGCTTGTTTATTCTTCAGTAACAGTGCACTGAATATATTCGGACACACACGTCTTTAAGTATTTCATTGAGCTGTTTGTCAAACAGAAATCACTTGTTAGCCACATATTGTTAGATACATCTCATAAAGAGCAACCCCAGTGACTCCATCCATGGCTGCTAGGCTTGTCTTGCCCTTTGAGAACTCCATTCACATACAAACCTCCTTCACTCTCTAATACTACACTCAAATGGTTTTTTGATTTTTTTTTATGGTTTGACCCATTAACAGCAGTGAGAGAATGTGAAGATGAATTCCTGCTTGTTCATGTGGCTATAGAAACAGAGCTTTAAAAACAAAATCCATCTTTTTATCGGCATCAGAAGTAGAGAAGGGTGGGAGAGTTTTGCTGCAGTGCTGCATAAGGATGCTGTTGGGCAGAGGGAATGCAAGGGACACGGAGAGAGTGAAAAGGTGATGTTTTGGTTATAGGGAGGGGGGAGGAACGGGCATGAGCATCGGTATTAAAGCCAAACAGAAGTAAAATGGGTATGGACAATAAGGGGACCAGATGGTACTTGTGTAGTTGGGAGGGGAAGGAGAGAGAGGGAAAGAAAGCTAACTACCATAGAGAGTTAGAAATGGAGGGAAAGACAGATGGAGAAAATGGAAAAGGGGTGAGGGTTTATCTTTACTGCCCTTGTACGTGTAAGCGAGGTTCTGCAGTGGCAGTATGGAAGATAAAAATAAATAAAGAAGGAAAGAAACACCGGAGGATGCAAGTACACCTTGGGACCTGTGCTGAATGCAGGTGGAGTGGTGCAGAGCCAGACGAGCCGGTGGGGGAGAAGGGTGGGGGTGGGGCCATTTTTGATTGGGGATATGTGAAGGATGAGGGAGGTAGCAAGGGAGACGTGGAGGTTGCAGGAACAGGTGGTAAAACAGCAGGTGGTGAGGGGATAAGAAAAAAAAAAACCCCATCGTGGTAAGAGCCCAGACAGGCTGCTTCATAAAGCACCTTGATGATGCTTTAATGACCCGAATGTGGAAAATTAACTAAAAATACATGGTGTTAAAAACCTTGATCATTTACAGACCATGATATTGCAGTTGATTCCCCTGGTGAGTGCGTCATTTATATCCATCTTGCCTTGGTAGTGTGATGATGAGTGACCGGACACATTTTTTTTTCTTTTTTGGATGAACATAAAAGACCATACCACCCAGATTTATTAAAAAGCGTGCACTCTCCCAAGAATACATTACGTAATGCAGAGTTGACTGCTGGAAAAACCGGTAAACCTAAAGGGGACCTTAGCTAATGTTACACATGAAATTCAGTTTACGTACTCAAAGTTGGGCTGCAGATCTGAGTCTGATAAATGTTGCTTGTGACACTGTCAGGTGGAAGTGAAGCCAACAATCTCAGGCTTGTGGAGGTAGAAAGATGTATGTGGATCAGAGCTATGTGGCTCAGTTGTGGAGCCAGGCATTTATTTTTTTTTATTAGGGTGGCTAGACTAAGACCACTACTTACTGACACAGAGATTGATGTTATGTTTTTCTTTGTCACATAACTGTAGGGGAAATAGTACGTATGTTTTTAATCACTCACTCGAGTACATGGGACTGCCATGTGGAAGTACCCCGGGAGGATAAGCATCCATTAGGCTTTGTTTACCACTCAACTAACTAAAAAAAGAACCTGTAATTTTGTCTATAATTATTGTTTGCTAATCGTTCAGCAAATAAAGCAGAGCTTTCCAGAACTTCTTTTCCCCAGACACCACCTCCAGCCTCTCTAGGGTGGTTTTCCTAAGCTGGCTGAGAGATGTAGCCTCCTTCCTGGGGACTCTCTGCAGTAGGATATACCTGGAACACCTCACATAGGAGGTGCAAAGGAGGAATCCTGGTCAGATACCCAAACCAAATTCACTTTTTGATGTGGAGGAGTAGTGGCTCTATACTAAGCTCCTTCCAAAGGACTGAACTTATCACCAGTTCATAAGCTCATGCTATAAGCTTACTGTAAAATAAGTTTAATTTTAATAGGAAGTTGGATGGTTAAAATACACGTGGGAACATGAAAACAATGCAGAAGCAGCCAGAGAGATCAGGCTCTCCAAAATTGCTCTGCTAGTAATAGCAGATAACCAATTATCCTATTCAGGGTCACAGAGAGGGCCAATTTAGAGTCACCGGTTAATCTAACCTCACTCAACGTGTGTGTTTGAACTGTGGGCTGTCTCCCCATGTATGTGTGGGTCCTCTCACAGAAGCTGTCAACTCCACATAAGAGGCCTGTGGAACCCAGGACCCTCTTGGTGTGAAGCAACAGTACTAATCTCTGGACCACCCCGTCGCTACCTCGTTATTGGATGTGAGTTTGTTTTTATACACACATGTGTAGTCCACTAATCAACCTCACCATTTGTTTAGCATGTAATGGTGTCGTTGGTAACTGTGGCCACCCTTTGTTTCCACCCCTGGTCCAGCCAAGTATAATCCTTGTTTGATTGAGGCATCTCTGACTCTGCCACATAAAATGTAATACTTAAACACTCTGTTGTACGATAGTAAATTAATGAAGAGACAAAGAACATATATATGGTTAGACGTTCTCCGCTGTCATTGAGCGAGGGGGAGGGTGCGCCCTGGACAGATTGCTAATCTGCTGTGGTGCTTCACACCTATGGCCATTTCAGAATCATCAGTTAACGTAGCTTAATGCTTATCTTTGGACTAGTAAGCGAGCGAGAGCACCCAGAGAGAACCGGCACAGACGAGGTGAACATACGAACTTCACACTGCAATGCCCCGACGGTGCTTCATGCTGTGAGGCAACAATGCTAACCGCTGCACAACTGCGTAATGGTGCAAGCTGAAGTATAATGACAGAAATTTGGCTCTATTACACGTTTTCCAGCGTATTTTTTTTCTTTTTCATCTTATTATTTTTTTTCTCCCAAGCTGTTTGATTGTAAAAATCACCTCTCACATAGTGATGTGTTTGTTTTCCTCTGGCTGTGATAAAACACAGGGCACCAAATCAAAAACAGAGAGAATTCGTAGCCCTTTTCTGACCTCCTCTTTTCCCCATAATTTTTGCACGGTCTGGAATAAGTTTGATCACATTAAATACTGCTTAATATTGTTGTCACATTCATCAGGTTTGCGCCATCTGTCTCTTCGCGCCATGATGGGAGCACGCCAATGAGTTCAGCCAGGCATATCAGCACCTGACACATACTGATGCCTTAGTATTCAAGTGTCTCGTCAGAGTATTTGGCTTATCGTTACCTTCATCTTCACCGCGCTCTTGTCTGTCCTGGTGAAAAGAGAAAAGACACAATAATATGCTCTGGTCAGACAGAGAAATTGCTTCTCTAAGGAGACGACGTCCAGTCAGTCTCACAAAGGAAGGTTCGTCTGAGTATTTTCAAGAGGCGCCGCTGTCCAGTCTTTTTTGTAGCTGAAATCCCCAGCGTCTTATACTGATCAAAGGCCAGTCCCTTTTTTTTTTTTTTTAAACTAAGAATAAAGTAAATCCATTCTTACTCCATGCTCTGTCTCACTCTTTGAAGCAAACATCTTGTGGTCACACAATAGAATATGAAGTGATACCACAGCCTTTATGGCAGTTTTGTTAAATAGTGAGTCCAAAACCTTATGAAATATATATCTTTCCAGAGGGATGTGGGGCAAGTCTATAAAAAAAAAGAAAAAAAGATGCGTGTAGCAAGTGCCAAAACATGAGAATCCACCAGTGGGCTTATTTTCCCCATTTTTATAATATGAATATAAATGTTCTTTACAAAATGTTTCATCTGATGTAGCTCTGCTCCCGCTTAAGGAAAAAAAAAAAAAACCTGCAGTCAGCACTACAACCCTACATTATTTATTTATTTATTCATTAATTTTTGCATTAGTTAATAAAAGATGAAATTTTAAAATGACTTTTTGAATAATTTCTAAACTCTGACATGGAAGAACATTACAAAGTTACACTTAAGCCAGTGACATGCATTAATTGCTTGTTTTGTTCTTCCTGCTGTCTAAAACTTAACTCACCCCTAACAGCACACAAACGTTACTTTGTAAGCTTGCTGGTTGACTTTTTGATCAATTTTAGGACAAGTTTTTATAAAGGCGGTGAGCGATGAGTAATTACTTTTATACAGTGTGCTTGAATATGATTTATTTTCATATGCCTATTCCAGCTTCTGTAGTGCAGCAAGAATATTTCTTTTCTCATTTATTCTGTATGACTCTCACAGTCATGTGGTGGAATTTTGGCCCACTCTTCTTTAAAATATTATTTCATTTCTTTGAGGTTTCCAGGCATTTGTTTCAGGTTGTGCTACAGCATTTCAGCCGGGCTGAGGTCTCTACTTTGGCATTGCAGCAATCGTTCTTTTCTTTTTCAGACATCCTGTTGTCGATTTGCTGGGATCACCGTCCTTTTACATTGGTGAGAAAATAAGTGAGGCAAGGCTGAGGTATGGACACGTGCAGAGGAGGGATAGTGGATACACTGGGATGTTGATTATGGAGCTTCCAGGCTCATGGATGTAGTGAAGAAGGACATGTAGAAGGTTGATGTGACAACGGGATAGGGTATCACTGTAAGGATAGAACTGTAAAGGATGCAGCTGAGAGGAGAAGAAGAAGAAGCTTGTCCTGTCACATGACCTCAGACAGCCTCACGTTAGGCTTTGGAATACTTTCCTATGCAGAGAAGTTCGACTCAGATGAGTGGAAGGTGCCCTGGTCCTCAAATCATCATAATTCCACCACCGTGCTTCTGTGTTTGTGCTCATGTGTTGTGTTTGGGTTTCTCCAAATGTTGTTCTGTAAATTATAGCCAGACTTATTCCAGAAGTCTTGCGTATTGGATTCAAATTTGCAAATCCAAGCTGAACGCTAGACACCAACAAACTGCCAGAGCTTCTGCTTTTATACTGCTGTTAACATTCCTATGAAAGCAGTAAAGGACGCTTTCACAGGACTCCATGCAGCCCTGTGAAAACGTTGACTGTATTACATGAGTGTGATGATTTTAAAATACCGTATATCTTCCTTTAGTAGCCCCGGCGTTTATTCAAAAAATTATTTGGTCGGCTTGGCGTTTAAAAGAGACAGGCGGTTGTTGGAGACCGGCTCTTATTCCCTTCTCAGACGGAATTGTTGCAGAAGCGAGAGGGAAAGAGGACCCAGGCGCGGTTTTTAGACTGAGGTGAAAAGACTCCTCCTTTGCTCCTCCTTTG
>VURO01000366.1:27306-44944 GCA_015108175.1 Pelvicachromis taeniatus | reverse complement strand
GTGTGTGTGTGTGTTTTTTTTTTGTGTGGTTGTGTGTGTGTGTGTGTGTGTGTGTGTGTGTGTGTGTGTGTGTGTGTGTGTGTGTGTGTGTGTGTGTGTGTGTGTGTGTGTGTGTGTAATCAACCCTAGGGGACTGACTGAATCCTTCCTGCTCATGACGAAGACGCGCTCCAGTGCAACGGATGCAAAGCAGGATTCCCGAAATCGCAATTTCCCTGGATTAGATGTGCACCGAAAGAGAAATGGAGCATCCGGACGGCTTTTATTGGTTTATGATTGCCCTTATCCTAACTACATTAACCTCCTGATTGCTTGAACCGACATTATTAGATGCTTCCATTGGAACAAAAGGAAAACAGGAGGAGGAACAAATAGAGGCTAACAGGCAATCACGACCACCGGCCCACGTGAAGAATTTAAGACCAATGACATTAAAAAAGAGAGAGCGAGCTACAGAAATGAAAAGGAGGAGAGTGAGAGAAAGATGACAGGAGGAGGAGGTGGGAGAGGAGGGGCGTTCGATCGTCGATTAAAGTGCAATTGTGCAATTTCATTCCTGCTCCAGCACAATGAGGAATGAGATTAAGCTCAATTTGGACCTGTTCAAGAGATCTCCTCACCTCTGTCTGAGGTGCACCGTGCAGCACACACACGCACCAAAGCACACTTACACACATACACACACCTACACACCCCTGAAGCCCCTCACCATGTCAGCACCCCTCCAGGGAAATCAGGCGTCTGGAGACAGGTCAGCCCTGGCCCATGTATATATTCATGGGCTTAATCTGGCATCATTTCTCTCTGCTGCCGGAAAAAGAAATGTATTTAATTTACACAATCCCCATTTGGCCCGCTCACCAAGGAAAAACACATAGGGAAAAGTAGGCTCATAGTCGGGGCTTCACCCCTTCTGCATAAACTAGTTTGCTGGAGTGTGTGCATATAGAACTTCGTGCGTATTTGCAAGTCTCTGTATTCTGTATGTCAGCATGCATAGCAGTATTTTGTCTGTGTATTGAAGGGGGGGGGGGGGCGAGAGAACACATCTTATCATATTCCAGACCTGTACAGTACACCCAAACAGTGGCAGCTGTGCTAGTCAGTTTGAATGGGAGGATGGGAGTTGTACCCAGCAGATGCTGTGTGTGTATTAAACAGATTAATTATTAAAAGATGCTTGACAGATGAAAAGTGGGTCCTCGGGCTATAAAGGAAAATGTTTATTCTTCTGCCATAGACTGTAGTACACTTAGCTTCTGCTCTCAACTTATCCAGCGCCTCAATGAAAAGAGTAAACACTTTCTGTGCTCTGTGTGGTTGGAATCACATACATAATCATTTGAAATGGCCGCCTGGGATAAACCTTCAAATATGAATGTGTGTTTAGTGATTGGGGTGAAATGTGATTAGCGAGCAGCATTTACGTATGTATGTGTGGGCGTGTGTGTGTGTGTGTGTGTGTGTGTATTTGTGTGGAGTAAGGTAGCCTGAGGAGAGACCCAATCGTGTTTTTTCCTAAAAAAAAAAATCAAGCATCAGTGTTGTCGCCACTTCATGTTAACTTTCTCTCCCCTCTTCCAGCATTTTAAAAAAAAGTGCTACAATTGTAAAGATTTCCCTCTAATGTGTTGTAACGGGCATGTAGAGCGGCTCTTATGATTGGCTATTATGTTGAGTGAAGTTAAATCATTACCTGTGACTTTTGCGACTGTTTGCAGTTGTGCATTTTATTATTTGGCCTCTTAAAACAGCACGAATTAGCCCGTATGCAAAGCCTTGAGGGAGAATAAAGCTCGAGGTAATATCACATTAGTTGCATTGTGTGTTTTTTTATCTTCTTTAATGCTGTGTTATGGTAACACCATCTGTATTTGTTTATGTCACGAGGAGTTTTCCATTAGCATTTATAGCTCTAATAGGAGAAAGTCTACACAAAATATTCAATCTAATTTTTTTTTTACTAAGGAGCTTAATAAACTTTAATGATAAAGGCATGATTTGCATGTAAACTTCATCTTCAAAGCAAAAATAGCTGTAGCTGTAAAAGTACTAATGTCCTGAGTAAAATATAAATCTATACTTGAATAGTGGAAAAGTCAGAATTGCTTTTGGTCACATGCTTCTTCTTTTTTTTCTTTAAAATCTCAGAGTATAATGAGAGGAAGTTCAACTAAATGAAAAAGTTGGTGTGAGGCATCAGTGATAAATAATGACGAAGATGCCAAAAAAAAGTCACAATAAAAATCTTAAAGTCTCTCTTTTCAGATTTGTGTGCCCCTTTTAGATTTCTTTTTTCTTTTTTGCCCCTTGTCACATTGTGCAATATGCCAGGACACATTCACTTCCCAGAAGGTAAAACTATTGCCAGGATTACAGATTATTATCATTTTTTCTTCTTTTTTTAAAATGTTGATTTTCGATGTAACTTTTAACAGGCACAGTATATAGTGTGAGACAGGAGCAGAAACACATAAACAGAGAGTCAAACTCATTGTACTGTGTGCTCCAGGTTGGCTCCAGGTTATCTCAAATGAGATAATCTGAAGCTTTCTTGACTGTGCATAGAACTGTGTGCTCTGTGTAAGATATTGTGATATGTCATTTTGTCTGTTATCCATCAATTTGTTGCACAATTAAGAAAATCCTTTGTCAGATAACAAGAACGTTATTGGGCCAGTTCTGAGCAGCAGTGATTTTCCTTTCGTATTTTAGACATCAAGAGTGCAACACATTGAAAGAGAGCCCCAGGAGAAGGAGGGAAGATGGGGGGATGTTTGCAGTTAGACACATCTGTCTGTGGCACAGGGAGGAGGGAGAGTGAGATACCACCTGCTCGTTCCATTTCCCCAGTTCTTGGCTCCATGTAAATAGGTGACAAATTATTCAGTCTAGGATCTGAGCATCCGAGCCCCTTCTGAAGGTGGAGGCCAAGAAAAATGGACCGGTTATCCTCCCAGCATCCCTTAAAGATGGCTCCACCTTTGCATGCACACACACACACACACAGACACACACACACACACACACACACACACACACACATATATATATATATAAATGTTCAGAAAGAAATATTTTCTCCCATCCCCCATACCACACAGACACACACAAAGATACACATATAGACACGGGTTGCTGGGCCCCCTGTTGCCTCATCTGTCAGCCCCTAAAACCAAACACACACACACACACCAACATAATGTACTCACACACACTCCCTGGGGAGAGGGTCTCAGATGCAGATCATCAGTATTAGCGGGTGGTTGAGGGATTAGCATCCCCCTGCAGTGACCTACAGGTGTAGCCCTGGGTTAGAGCAGACACTTATCTTCCAGAGCATCGCTGGGCCCTGACCCCTGGGCCTTCGCCAAACACACCTCACAGGAGAAACAGCGCAGGCAGACAGATGGGGGAGGCGTCGCAGTGTATGGGAGAGTTATAGGGTTTGTGAGAGAACCATGCACAAATCAGAGGCACAACTGTGCAGACATGTATGAATGTTTTTACTCATAAATACAGGATTCATCTATATTTTCTAACCTGAAATTGTCTGTAATTTAAAGCTACTACCAAACCTACACCCTGATATGGAGATATGGAGAAGTGCGGTGAAGGCCTAGCTGTCAGAAAATGTAAACACACATCCCTTATCCAAATTCTTAGCGTGTTCAAACCACATCCATTACAAAACTTTAAAAAGAAAACAACATTTGAAAGAATTCAATTACTAACACATTGGTCAGATGTATTTTTTTAAAAACTATGAAAGCGACATCCTTTTATCCTTGCAGGATGTCATCACTTTCACCCTCATTTCTTTGCGATACACAGTCCTACTTGATGATGTTTGTTGCAGCAAGTTTCTAATCTCGAGCTGACAGATCAGTTGGTAGTTGTCCTCCACCTGCTTACTTCTTGTTTCTTCTGCTCTGTAATTCTATTTTTTTCCCACATTTTCTCTTTTTTTAACCTGATCCACAAATATTACAACCCGGCGCTCTTTTTTTTTTTTTTTTTCCTCACATTGTCACGACAGATGAAACGCTTCGGACAAGAGTGCCTTTTCTATCTTCCAGCTCTGATGTTACTGTTAAAGTTTCCATTAAATTCTGCTTTTCATTTTGTTAATGTTGTATATACTGTAAGAAAAGACTGAATGAATAATTAAGAGCTGATTAATTAATGTATTAATGCATTATGTTACAGCACATAAATAAGAATAAAAACTTTCTGGCTGTCAGGCTTTGAAAAATGAGATTTGGCAGGTGTTTCTGTTTTGTAATAAAACCCTTTCCAATGCTTTTTATGTTTCTAATAAATCATAAAGGCAGTAATACATGTTGATCAATCATTAGTAAGGAGATTTAATAATCTGCAGATCACAAGCTAAAGAACTTTAATAATAAGCTGCTCCACTGCTTTTCTTGTAAGAAGAAGTCTTAATATCCACCCTGTCTAAGGCAGTTTAAGCAATCTGGCAACCTAAACACTGTCCTTGCCATATTACTTTTTTATTAAGAATTCAAGTATGATTATTTACAAAGCATGGCCTGGAAATTCATCCTCATCTCTTCGGATTTTTGCCTGACAGCATAATTGACAATATAAGTTATGTAAAAGTAAACCTAAAGTTAGTTAGCTGTGACAGAAGAGCAACATGGGGAGCTGGACTTTGTTAGAAGCAAACTTATAAATAATCATTTTTATAAATTAATTAGCATTTTCTACTATTGTGGGTTCTAAAGTGTTTGCTTTCTTCCATTTGTTTGTTTCCCTTGCGTCTTTTCTTTGTCGTCTTCTTGTAAGTTATCACGTTTTTGATTTAACGCAAGAGAAAAGGATGGTTTGATAAATAGACAAAGTCAAAACAATGTGAAGATCGAGGTAGACAAGCAAAGGGCCTTTGGTGGTTGACGCTCATGTTTTGCTCGCTCTAATATCATTTGAACCTGGCTTGTGTTGTTGCCTCCCGTCGGACTCGCCTCATTCTGTTGACATTTTGCTGTTATTTGTACACTGCAAAGCGGTCCATTTTCCCTGCATCAAAAGTGCTTTTACGCGTGTGTGTCAGGATGTCTTTGGTGCTTACCTTCAGCTCCTGTCAGAGAGCGAGAGCAGGGCCTGTGCTCAGGAGCAGAGGGGGGAAGGCTGCTTTGTGCCCTAAGCGTTTTTAGTGAAGGCGAGAACTGGCTCAAAGGCTGTCAGTGCACATGCAAACACACATCAATACACACACACACACACACACTCACAGCAACAAGCAGTGTTTTCGCTCTCAGCTGCACTCCCAGTAAGAAATAAGTGTTTGAAATGAACTCTGATTCATAAAGTGCACATACACACAAGCATGCGCGCTATGCTCATTACACAGGTATCTTGCCTGTGTTTGTCTTTCTCAAAGGCTAAAGAAACATGAGGGAGGTGAACGCAGCCCTGATCAAAGGATCTAGAGTTAGGACTTAGGACCTGACAAAGGAAAACAACCCGCAGTGTGAAACAATGTGTCTGCAGCGACAGCAGTGTAACAAATGACACCGACGTTCTTTATGAAACCACAATTACGAAAAGCTGTTCGCATGTCTTCCTGTGTCGCATTGAAAGTCCACCAGATGGAAAATGCAATCTGGTGCTCCGAATGGCATTTTTAGTTTTGGCTGGTACTGCGGAGAAGGACAACAGGGTCAAACTTACACTGTGAACTTAGTAGACACAGGGAATTTCTTTCATTAGTGGGCTTCTTTTAAGATTTTAACCTCATACCTCTCATAATAATGGTTTATTGTTATTACTATTATTATTCAAGACATAAAACAGGAAAAAAAAAAGAGACATAGAAACATAGTAATGTATGACATGTGATCCAGAAGTCAGACCCAAAGAAATTAAAAACCATTTTTATATCTACTGCCTGCTGCCTTCAGCACTGCTGTTGTTTTTATCATATGACTCCCTGGAAGTCTCGTTATGACAATTTGCTCTTGAATGTCTGCGGTCTCATCGCAAAGCTCGACTTCTGTGTCAAACTGCTCTGAATTTCATGTGGAGAAACACTAATGGAGAGATGAGTTTATGACACTGCAGTTTTCAGCTGAAGAGTCCACAGTTTTCCTGAAGGTTGTCATCAGTTCAGGAAGGCAATTAAGAGCATGCTCATTATTTTATTCCCAATTCATGGGGTCATGCACCATGAATTTGTCTCCCTATGTGAGACAATGGTTCGATGGTACTGTTACGCCCTGAAGCTTCTGAAGGAGAACATTCAGCAGAAACGACTCCACGTGCCTGCACACAGTGGAACAGAGACGTGTTTGACCACATCAACACAATTCTTAAACTCCAGATCAGTCTCCATGATAATTCATCAATTTCCCAAAAAAGAAGAGCATAGTGTTTTATCACACTGGAGAAGATCCAGCAAGTAGCAGACCTACTGGGACTTCAACAGAGCCATATTAAAGCAACACCTGGTACCGTGTGTCAAAGTTCAGGGGCTGCAATAGGGACGGGCAAATGGACACATATTTAATTCAATTCATTTCAATTGGGGGGTTGCGGGAAGGAGCCAGGACAAAAGACACACTGTGGAAGAGAACCAGAGATTAATAATAATTGATGATTAAATGCAAGAGGTAAGTGAAGAAGAAACCCTCAGTGCATCATGGGAAGCCTCCAGCAGCATTACTAAAGGAGGATATATTGGTGATTGGCTGAGTCTGTCACCAAGTGGTTTTTTTTTTTCTTCTTTTGCAATTTTTCGGTGGTTTTTGTCATTAACATGTTAACATATACAGGACAAGTCAAAGCTTATACTAATAGCAAATAGCAATTGGAGTTAAGCCTTTTCATGCACCTTCTTGTTGCACTGATTTATCTTTAACAAAAGTGATAAAATATAAGTTTTAAATTATTTATGGGTGCCTAAAATGCTAGTAATTAATTATATTTGGATAAATTATATTATTGTTTTTACCTGTAAAAATTAGACATATGGACTCCCCCCACATTCACACATACCTCCAATAATATATTGCTGGTTGTTCTTGATGGCAGAAAATATAAACACATTGCTGTAATTTCATGCAGCATAAAATGCTCAATCTACACAGCAAACAGTTTCTTTACATTGGCCTGAAAACTCTGTAAAGTCAAAAGACCATAAGTCTACTACTTTAAAGTTTCTTTTCCAATTGGAGATGTAGTGACCTGTAAACTCTAAATGCTTTTAAAATATACGATCACATTTATTTACCACACAGTGAAACATCATGACCAGTTCATGCTGCGAATAAAAGCAAATGTTTTTAGCTTCTTTTTTCACAATAACTTTATTATAATTAATAGGCTGTGAAAATGTTTCCTTGATATGATGTCAATATTTTTGATTTTTCATTTGAACTCACAAAGCTAAAAAATTGCTTGGACAAATCACACTGATCAAATAACTTTAGCTTCTGCAGAAGTTTTCCAAAATCCTTCCAGTCTGAGGATGCAGAAGGGCTTGGATCACAGATGGTCCCAGGATCACTGGATGCACTCTTCATAATGTGCCGCTTTATTGCTTGTTCAGCCAGCAATTTTCCAGCAAAGATGGCATGTCCCTTATACTCACTTTAATAAAACTTTAAATGGGAACATCTCCACTGTGACACTTGTGCTCAATGCAGTATCCACATCTCCTCATCACACTCAGATAAGAGCCTAAGGTAAAGACCCTACAATAGTACAAGGAACTCCCCACCCTCCAACAACAGTGGGAAGGAAAAATTCCCTTTTAACAGGGAGAAACCTCCAGCAAAACCAGGCTCAATGAGGGGCACCCATCTGCCACGACTGACAACAGACATTTTCATAAAATATTTCAGCATTAAATTAAAAATTTGAATGTTTTCAATTCATATAGTAAAGTAAAAGAAAATTAGTTGAGTCTGAGGGGGATAGGCGGGGATGTTTGTCAGATTACGTTAATTTTACATTAATGAGCCAAAAATAATTAGTTACACACTTGTATTACTTTTGTTACTCAACACATGGCAATGAAACAACTCCAAGTATCCTTAGCCACAAGTCCAATAGTAAGGAAAATATTGCAGACTGTCAAGGAGTCAGGTTTAGAGGTCTTTACTGACTTACAACACCAACTTTAATATGCTGATGATGGATGAGGGTTGTGGGAAACTAAGAGCAATAAAGGATACATGCCAAGTGTGTTCTCAAAATGTAGGAAAAAAAAACCTTCTGGCAGGAGGCAGCAGTTCATCTAAAGCCCTCTGCAGATGATAGTTTTAGCAAACTACCTGACATCCGGGACGTAGAGCAGCAGGTGTAGACGAGCCGAAAAAGAACAATATACAGATTTTCTCAAGTAAATACTTCAAGCTGCTCCAAGTTAGGCCACAACAACTGCGGATTTGTACTTTTTTTTTTATTCATTTTGAGGTTTCAACTGTGAAGTACCTGCAGACAATCCAAAGCCCAACATTACGTATGCAAAGAGAGTGATTTACCCTCCTCATTCCAAGTAACATGTGCCCTGCCTGTGGAATTTGGGATCTCAAGCATTTCTTCCCAGCGAATGACAGCAGTGTACCCCTGGTGTGTTGGAGGCTGCCAACCACTAAGCAGTCCTGGCATTCTGCAGACAGGCCAGACTTGTGGTTGTTGTTTTGCTCGCTCCTTCTCAGTCTTTGGCTGCAGGCAATATGCAGAACACAGACAGCTAGCCTGTTCCCACACCACGGTTCAGCACTGAAGGTGCTCATCCCAATACCCCAACTCTGGGTACATTAGCAGAGAATGGATCTGGGGAGCAATTTGAAGATGAGAAACAAAAAGGAGGAGTTGAGGAAGAGAGAGGTTTGGTGCAAATACTGTAAGTGCGTGCTTATTCATATGTATGAAGCAGAGCAGGAACGTGGTTGAATACGATAGGAATCTGTCACATTAAAGACTGAAACTCACAGTGTCAGAATTATTCTTAAATCACTTTTTCTCCCTCTGTACTTTTCTTTTTCCTGTACTTCACTCTATGCTTTGGTTTCTGCTGTCAAGAAATGGCTGACCACAAACTCAAATCTTCTCATGTCATTCTCCACAGAAGGAACATTCTAGGCTATGTTTGGGTTTCTTGGTGAGCCATGGGCATTTGTGACTCAACCTAACCATCCTCTCTCATCCTCTTTCAACTCAAAGTGACAGAGAAGACTGAATGTTGTTTGAAATTAAGTATTTATAGTAGTGGCCCACTAGTTCTTACCACAGCCTCTACTTATAATCTGAAACCTGCCTTTTAAGAACATCAACATTTAATAATTAGGTCAAATATTTCCTAAATATCCTTATTATTTGTACTTATTACTTGTCAGATCTCCAGCTGGTGTGTTGTGTCTGACCTTCTGATGAGCTAGTGTACAATAAGCCTCCATTTGTTCTGATCACTCACTGTTTTAAGCTCCCACTGTGGCTCGCTGCCCCCCCCCCCCGGCCTGACTATTTGGTCACTAAGCTCAGACAAACTGAGGCCTCTCCAATCCAGCCCTGTTCATATATGCAGTTTTAATTGAGTGATAATGACGAGAGCTTGTCTGAGATGAGGTTAACAGGAGTGTATTAATTTGAATAGGACCCTTTGGATTATCCCCAGCTCTGAGCTCTGAGAATGGGCTGCTGTGCTGGCCACGCAGAGAACAAGACTGCGCTGCATTTCTTAATGGACCACAGGGCAACATAAGGGTCATTAGCATGAGATTCAGACCCGGTGTTTATGTGTGTATGTGTATGGGTTCTTTACGGTTTATTCACCCTGACGCAAACTTTGAAAGACTAAAGCGCAAAAAGTAACAATTAACGGGGTGCACTAATAACCAGAGGGCAAAGATAAAAATCTATATCTCTCAATCATGATGTAGATTTCTATCGTTTTTCCTTTTTCTCTGCCCGTCTGTCCCTCTGCCTTTCTTTCTCTCTCCTCCACCATTGTTGTTATCAAATGATACAGTTGCTCAAGCGCAGCGTTTGAATCCTAAGGACCTCTGGGAGCAGATTTGTCTCCACCAAGCCCCTTCTAACGGGGATTAAGAGGATTAAAAACCATAAAATGACCCCAGCGCCAAGTCCCCAGAGCCAGGCCCAGCTTGTCTCAGCCGGGCCCAGTAAGGAATGGAGCCCAGGCCACAGGCCTTCTTTACCAACGGCCCCTTAAAGCTCCCTGTTAGCATGACAAAGGGGAGAGCAGTCCCCTGATCCGCCAAGGGGGCAGTACAATAGAGTGGCTGCTTTCTCCGCTGCTCATTTTCATGGAGACAAACAGCATTACACTTGGCAGTGACATTGTTCTAAACTCCAACACGGAGCCCCTCTTTCTCTGCGGAGCTCAAGGTGTCATATTAATTATTTAAATCTAATGTGGATTTTCAGCAAGGGATCCCTCCAAGGCCTTACCCGCAGCCAGAAGGTCTGGGATCTGCATTCGTTTGGTTAATTAGACCTGAAACCAAGCTTTGATCTCGACCAAAATCGGAAAAAAGGGAAACTTCCAGAATGAATTATTTTAGCCCTAACCTATTTTTTCAATACAGATCTTTCCTACTCATTTTCATCCCCTTTATAATGTTGTGAACACAAATGTGTGTTTGTCACCCTGCGTGTGTTAGACTGAATTAGAGTGCACAATGAGTGAGTTTAGGGTTAAGGATTTTGCAGTTAACCAGCTTCATAAGGTCAATGATGAAGGTAATTGAAGGCCACTTTAATCCACTCAGGAGGCCTGACAGAACCATTTACTCATGTCGTCTCACTGAGAAGGTACAGTTGGACTCAGATGAAAGGAAAAAAATACAGAGGAGAAGGTAAAGAGAACAAGACAGCATAGGCTGGGGTGGTCTCTCTCTCTTTCTCTTTCACAATCCAGTTTAAACATGCAAGAAGTGAGGCGTTAGACAGAGAAAGACATAAATGTATTGAGCCTGGAGACAAACATATTGATTTGAACATTTTGTATCACAAACAACAACAGAACAATTCGACTTTGAATGCTGTGCAGTGAGAGGTTCACCACAGCTTCAGATAATTTTGATTTCAACAGTCTGGTGGAAATCTGAGGTCAAGAAAAGACCTGAAGGCAGCTTCATTCAAGTTTGACTAACAATGAAGCCCAGCAGCAATAACAGCAGCAGGAAAATGTAAAAATATATTACGGAGTGGATCGTGGCACTTGGCTCGGTCTAAATTGTATCAGATGCTTTTAAATAATCTGATTGTGTGGATGGGTCATGTGGGAAGTAGGTGTGAGAGATAGGACAGTCACTGAAACATGCATTAAGCTTCCCATTGTCACTGTCTGAGATATATCTTCAGACAGCTCTCTCCACTGGATTCCATGTCACTCCTCTTTGAACGGCCAAATTGACATGTTTATGCATAATTGAGGCTTGTATTACGATAAGGAGAATGAGGGGAGCGTTTTTTTCCCTCAAAGTAAAAGGAGGATGAGCGGGGGGATGGGGTGGTGTCAGAAGATCTAATGGGGGAGAAAGAAGAAGATGAGTTGCACATTGGTGGGAAGAAAGGATAGCCGGGCTCAGCTAACAGAGAGAACTGCAGGATCTCCTCACCCAGCCCACCTGCACGCTGAGCTCTTTCACTTATACTGGTCCTCGATAAGCTCTCGGACTACGTGAATTCAGACCCCTGGTCTATGGGGAAATTAATTTATTCTCCTGTTAGAGCTCATAGGAGACCTTGAGTCTCCACAGGGCTGCACACTATAACTGGAGAGATGAGGATGAGAAGATGTAAAAACATGACAATGAAAGGCAGCAAATTCTCTAACATGGTATTTAAAAGGTAGCAGTCACATTTCGATCACACTATACAGGATTCATGTCTTTTAAGATGGTTACTGTGCTGGATGCTGTGAACTTTTTTATTAAGTTGTCAGCAGTAAAATGTCTTTTTTGGACAATGTGTCTCATTGATGTGGATAACTAAAGTAAGCCTACATAGTTTGTTTTAAGTATCAACCCAATTGCATTGGTTACCCAGCCCCTCCAGTCCAAAGGTCTACGTTTCCTTGGGCACAATACTGAACCCCAAATCCATCCATCAGTGTGAGTGTGTGTGAAAATTTGAAAGTACTTAAATGCATAGAATAAAGCACTAGCTGAGTGTGGTTTGTGGTCAAATGTGCTTTGAGTGCTCAATTAGAATTTTAAAAAATTACTATACTGTTTAAGTACTGGACCATTTACCATCTACAAACAGCATTTAACTCAGCCGTGAAATAGATTTACAGTCATGAGTCTAATATCATGCTCCTGAGAAAACCATGCATTGATAAAAGGAAGTGAGTTATGTGTCAAGTTATAAGTAAATTTTAAGGTACATGATTCCAACTGAATAATTATGAAACTGGTTCATGATTCGAATTCCCAGAACTAAGACACCTCTTTGTACAACCCTTAGTAATCCCTTATCCCACAGCTGAGACATCAAACACCAAAATACACTACGGCAAAAAATTGGTCCACCCCAAGGATCGAGTCCCCTGACACAAACAGCGTAATATATCAAGGAGGCCATTTACGTGAAAAGGGAAAGACCATCTCTGAATCGAGGAAGGGGTCTAAAGGGTGCATCTTTTGCCATCAATTCTGGGATTGCAGCCATTCTGTAGCTCTCTGTGAACGGTATCATGGCCACTGATCAATGGTCATAAAAATATTAATGAGACTGGCTTCACTTGTTAGTCAGTGGTGTTAGTTTCAGTCATTATTAAAATGTACTGTTTATAAGGTTGAGAAAACCTACAGTTAGCTGAGATTGAAGAAGTCACTTGGATGAAACTTTTCTCCCACTGAAAACGTTACATCCAGATGAACAGAATCAATTTTTTCGGACATCTCTACACAGTTTTAACAAAAGTTGTTTTTCTTCTAAAATTCCCCTGATCTAAAAAGAAAAAAATCTGTTGTGTACCATAATCACAAAATCAATAGAACCGTATTAAAACATTTGCATGCCTTAATCTCACTTTTACTTCTCAGTATATTTAGGATTAAGATGATGTGCAGTTGATGTTAATTTATCTCAAATCCTGAAATAATACAATACATTTTGGATCAGACTTGGTCATTTTGCCTAGCCTCTACGCAGCCAATTTAACTTGCTCTGCTTTGCACCGTTTCTCAGATGTAGATCAAACTCACGCAACAAATGTGTCTCGCTCTAATCTCCCATATTTTACAAGGGACAGCCTCTAACCCATGTATACACACACACACCAGCATGTCCACGTCCCCGCACACACTCATACAAACGAAGACTTAATGACAGTGAGTGAGATAATCACCCGCCTCGCCTGTAGCACTGTGGGCTTGAAGTTGACCCCCTGCCCCAAAACACATACACACACACGCACGCACACACATACACTTCGACAAGTACACACAAGCAGCGGGGCCCTCTCCTCGGGCCCATTCGACCAGCCCTCAATGAATACAAAGGATTGTGGGGATTAGCCAGACATTTGGTCGGGCATTGTTCTGGCCCACTAAATGAGGTTTGGCCGGTGGCAGCCGGTACAGGGGCCGGGTCCTGCGTGAAACTGAAGCGGAGGCAGCGGCCGCCCCTCGGAGGAAGAGTGATAATTACCTCTTCCTGAGAGAGATGACAGCTTTGGCCTCTGCATCCCTGGATCTTGGACATTAGCAACTGAATAGAGAGCTTTCATACTGTATATCATTTTAATCTTTCATGTTCAGATCCAGCAGATGGCTTATTATTGGCCTGGGTTAGGAGGCAGCTAGGGAGACAAATGGCCCATGTCTCTTTTAAGGAGGGATGCCGGGGAAATGGCATTCATATAGGGCAAGAGCAGCGGATAATTGTATATCTGGCTGTTTGGAGGTGCAGCGCTGCTCACACACTGCCAGCCTATAAATCATAAAACTATTAATCTTAGACAAATCCCACTCGGAAGGCTTGACGGGGGGCAGTATGTTTGGAAAAATGAGATCCATCCAAAATATGAAGAGTTCCTTTTCGACGTCCGTGTTAAGTATTCCGACGTCCTCGTGCAGCTGAATACATTTTAATTTGTTTACATTTACATTTAACCTTGCACCACATCAGAATACAAGATACACGAGAAATCCCACAATGTACTGATTAAAGGATTGTCTGGTCGTCTTATTATTCAGCTCACATATACATTTCGAGTTACTCTCATTGCTTTTTGTTGAGTCTTCAGATGTATTCAGATCTGACCGTTGACTTATTTATGTTGTATGAGTTATTCATTATTTGATAATAAATATTAAGTGTAGATTTCTGCGGGATGGGGGGGGACTGCACTGCAGGACACAACTTTTCATAGGATCACAAGAACAAGTCAGCGGCATAAATCGACAGACAGTGGCCAGAGAAAATGGACAAAAAGTAATAATAGTCTAGAACTGCCCAATTTTCTATGATTTGGTAAAGTGTGTGTGTGTGTGTGTGTGTGTGTGTGTGTGTGTGTGTGTGTGTGTGTGTGTGTGTGTGTGTGTGTGAGTGAGTGAGAAGTTCAACTTCTGAGTCGCATTACATTTCAATGTACTTTGCATTTAGATACCACACTACATCTCTGTTGCTCTCCTCCACCCTCCTCTCTCTCTCTCTCTCTCTCTCTCTCTCTCTCTCTCTCTCTCTCTCTCTCTTTCTCTCTCCAGCCTGCTGTCTCTCCATTGATATCACCCATCCAGAAAGAAACAATACAGTTTCATCTCCCGCGCTGACAATGATGCATGAGCCTGATGGAAAGCACTTTTCAGGTGTTGTCATTATAAAGCCATTTTTTTCCACTGCCCCCATGTGAAAGAAATACAAAGACAGGGCCCAAAGTGTAATACTCTAATATCTCTGAAGCTTTTCATTGGCATCTGTGGAGCCTTGGCTGCTGGATTGTCTCCTTTTCAATTACCTGATCTTTTCAACTTGGTGGGAAATGAAAAATGTGCAGCGCAGTTGGAGCTCTAGAGCGAAAAAGCCTTCACTCCATTCACTCTTTCATTCTCTCCCTCTCCAATCATCTCTCACACATGTTCAACATGCTCTGCTCAGTGCGAGTGTGTCTGCTGGAGAGTGGGCACAGCCTGCTCAAAATTAACCCCGACTTGTGACTGTAAACGGTTAAAAACCAGCCGAATGTCACACTAATTTAGTGTTGATAATAACCACAGATCACAGTTACTGCTAATA
Source organism: Pelvicachromis taeniatus (assembly GCA_015108175.1). Taxonomy (NCBI): domain Eukaryota; kingdom Metazoa; phylum Chordata; class Actinopteri; order Cichliformes; family Cichlidae; genus Pelvicachromis; species Pelvicachromis taeniatus. The sequence goes on along the minus strand of VURO01000366.1, from coordinate 29,707 downwards.
TAAGAGCATCCAAACATTATGATTAATGGTTTCATTCATTCACCGTGACTTTTCCTGGTTTGAACATCAACTGGGTCACCTCCAATTTCTGACTTCACTCCTCTGTCCAGCTGCATTGCTGAAGACGTTGTGCAGTTCTCTGTTTATCAAGACAAGCTGCTCTAATGCTTTTCACTGACACAGAGTTGGGAAAGAGGAAGAGGAGGAGGAGAAGCTGCTTATTAAAAATACGATTTGCCAAATGAGTCACGTTAAAGTGAAGGTTTGGAGAGGTCCAAAACAACATCTGCTTTGAGCTCATCCTGATATCCTGATTACATCAGTTACATCATGTGAAGTCAATGCAATGATAAAAACTGTACTTCAGGAGGACATCACTTTATTAACAAACTAACAGCTATTACAAATCAATCACCACCCACAGCCACACCTTCTGCTCTAAGAGTTGGGGGGGTTTTTTAGGTGAAGAGGGATTTATACGACATATAACTTTGTAGGTGTAGCAAGCACATGAAGCATGGTGGCTTACCAACATCAGAGCATAACAACATGCTTAACAAATATTTGGCATCGCATAAAATAAAACAGGTTTGAGAAAATAATCATTGGTCTTTTTTCAAAGCATGCTCTTTTTTTCTCTTGTTTTGAAAGCTGCATAGCACAAAAGTCTTAGCCATAGAGGAAAAGAGCAGAGTTTACACCTCTGCAATCCACCACCAAAGCAGCGGCATGCTGATTAGGAGCAAATAAAGTGAGCAACATTTTTTTTATTGTTTAAAAGAAAAACAAAACTGCATGAAAAAGAGCCTCGCTCCCTGTTTTGTCAGTGTTCCCTTTAGAAACAGCAAAAGATTTGAGTTTTCAAAGTCACATGCAACCACAAATGTATTGTCTTTTAACTGTGTCTGGAGTTCAAAACCTTGCCTTCAATCATGGCAAAGTGAATTCACTACACAGGCTGTACACAAGCAGATGTGAGGGGAGAGCAGCTCGGCCTACTCTCCGTGGAGCTGCCGTAGAGGGATGAAAAAAAATGCAGCTTGCTCGCAATAAATAGCAACATCTGATAAAAATGGTACAATCCTTATTGTGTTTATGAATTCCTAATGACTATCCCAACAGCCTCATTGTGGCTAACCAAAAATAAATAAATAAACGCATTAAGTTCTACTTAAAGCAAAACAAAACAGGTCGGGAACAAACAATTCAGCCAATTTTGCATATTGGTAAAATTTTTTCTTCCTTTTTCCTTTTTTTTCTTTTAGCTTTTGTTCATTCCTGCGGAAGCTTCTGCCTTCACATAACATTGCTCAAGTTAATTCAATACCAAACAAGTGAATTTATTTTTACTATATCCTGTCCCTTGTGACTAATTACTGTACAACTGTGAATTTCCCAACTCTGGGACTAATAAAAGCTATATTATCTTATCTTAAGAGATGTTTCACCCCAAGACAATAAAGAGGGTCATGGAGCTTCCTTACAGTAAGCCAATAAATTTCACCTGTATCAAATAACATTGCTGTTGGAGTGATCTGGCTGATAAATCCTTAAACATACAAGTCAGTTAACCAACTCACACTGTGTTAAGGTTAACCCCCCCTACACAGCGTTGAGGAGATCTAAGGGACAAAAAAGCATGGAGATGTCTGACTGGCTGAGCTACAGGATCAGTTTTCAGTCTCCTGCATGCAAATATTAAAAAGCGGCACCAGCAGGAGCTGCAGGGTGTCTCTGGTCTACAGAGTGATCGACTGACAACTCTGAAACAGCGCAGGACCACTGAAGAATGGCAGACGGCAAAAAGGAAGAGAGCGAGAGCTAGCTGGGGCACGCCTCATTAGCACCATCCGAGAAGTAAGGGGAAGGGGCAGTGTAGGCTTCCCACTGACCTCTCTGTGACTGGTGATGTCATCAAAATGTTCCCATTTGTGACTGGGACTGTGCAGGGATTGAAGGGGAACAGCTGGAGCAGGGTTTGAGTCGGTGACCCTCTAATCATGAGTCTGCAGGCCTACCACCTAACAGTCACAGAGAAGTGCTCAATCACACTCTAACAGAGTAATCATACCTTTGCAAGCTGCTCACACACACACACACACACACACACACACGCACACACACACAAACACGCACACCTTGCTCTTATCACACATTTTTCAGACCCAGTTGAACTTTACTGTGAGGACAAAATGAAAGGCTGATTTTTTTAAGTAGAGCGTAGTCAATATAGTTAAAACACAAAACAACAAAAACAAGCACGCACATATACATTCATTATACATACACATGTATATATGGAAGGAGGTGTGTGCGTGCGTGCGTGCGTGCGTGCGTGCGTGCGTGCGTGCGTGTGGCAGTGCCTGTTGTGAGGGGCGCTGACAGATTGGGATGTGGGCAC
>VURO01000366.1:0-27286 GCA_015108175.1 Pelvicachromis taeniatus | reverse complement strand
GTGCGTGCGTGCGTGCGTGCGTGCGTGCGTGCGTGCGTGTGTGTGTGTGTGTGTGTGTTTCAAGCACATAGGTCAGGCAAGTCTGTGATCTGAAGCCTGGGAGGGGGCCACATGTTACCAAAAGCACAGAGCAGGTGTTCTAATAATTGTCCTCAGATCAGCTGACAACTGTTGCTCTCAAAGCACTGCAGCCTGTGAAATGAATGCTGCGTGTCCTTTTAAGTATTTCAGTCATCACGGCTTCCTCTGTCTCACGGCCTCTACAGCTGACAGTTGCCAATGACAGAAAACTGTGAGTAACATAATAACAGCTACCTAAAAACACACAACCCTTTTCACAGGTGAAGAGCGGTCAGGGCCAAAGCTGCTACATGTCTGAAGGCTGAAGCTCTCTGGTGAGCGCCAGCTTCTCCATTATTCACACTACTCGCCTCCACCCATGGCCCCTCTTTGTGCAATGACAGCACTGAACATAGACAGTGTAATTGCATCTGACTGAGCCGTGCCAACTGTCCCATTTGATACAGGCCCTGACTGAGACTCCTCACTCAGCTCACCAGAGGTCAAGAGGTCGACTGACGCAGAGTGGCACATACAGACTGTCCCCAGAGCATGACCAGGTGACGGAGAGATGATACCAGATGAGAAAATGAATGTATGCAGCTGGTCAGACAGACGGGAGAAGAGACAGACAGGATGGGTCACAAGGGTGGGGAGGGCGAAAGTGATTGATCGGATACATCAGCAGGTAGCTATTTTGGATTTTAATTAAGTCTACACAAACATGCAACTAGATATATGCACACACAAGTCGCTATGCTGTCCTGAGAAAAACTAAGTACACTTAAATACAACCTTTGCTGCTTCCATAGGAATTCAAAGGGTAAGTAACTGCCAGATGCTGCTAATCAAATGCACTTGATTAGTTGATCATAAAGTGTGAGCAACTCTATAAAAGCAGATGTTTTGGTAGTTTAGTGTGGCGCTTTCATGTGTGTGCTAACACAGTCTCACAACATTCCAGCAAATTCACCCAAGCTCAGACACCGCAATGCTCAGAGAAATTTCAAAAACACTGCCAACTACTACTAGTAGACACATCGATAGCATCAGTTTCAAAATCCTACTTTGCCTTGTTCTAAAGGTTTTCAGAAAACGTAACCCCTGACCTTTGACCTTTAGGTCGAGATCACAGAGGTTTCAAACTCGTCCTAGATTTTAAGGTCAATAGACCTATGGTATCAATTTGAAATTAACTGAAGAAACATAGTAAAGAAGAGTAACGTAAGAGACTGATAAAGTCACACAGAAAATGATTATTCTTGCTAAAGGTGAAACTACAAGCTACTGAATCCATTATTTTAACCAAAATATCTGCACCAAACCATCCAATAGATGTGAAAGCATCAACTGAAAAAGCAAAAGGGTTTATCTTATTGTAATGTAATAATGATGTATACTGTATTAATCCCATAGGAAATTAGTCCCCTGCATTTAACCCATTCACTGGGAGTAGACAGCCACCAAGCCACCGCCCATGTGTAGAGACGGTACCTTGCTCAGGGGTACCTCAGGGTAGCTGTTCGATGGATTTGAACCCCCAAGCTTCCGATCCTGCGAACACTCTACTTACTGAGCTATCCCAGACCCTGTTTTTTGTTATTATGTGTTATCTAGTGCTACTAGATAAGTTAATAAAGTTAAGCACCTGGGTAACATGACAGTTTGCACATTTATCGAGATACAGCAGTAGACACAGTGGAAAGAATAAATCAGTGTAGCTTCATTCTGTCTGTGTTTTTTTTTTAGATTCACATCAAATATTTTACATTGTATTTATTAGAGAGCCTCCTCAAAAAGCAATATTTACCACTCTAATTACCATTTGGCTGTTAAGTACAACAATAGTACACAGCGACTTGTTTGTAATACAGCTAATCCCAGGAGCAGCACGAGAAGGAATACTAAAGTGTTTGACTTACATGAGGTCAGCATGTTAACCTTTACTCTGCATCAATAGATGAGGCCCGCTGTCCCGTTTGATACAGGCTAAAAGATTTAAGATTTAAAGTGCTGAACTGCCATCCAATTAAGATTCAGATAATGTGTTTGTTTTATGGTTATGAGATGTAAATATAATCAGGAGCACATGTGTTATTTCTAAATCAATGCAGTTAATGTAGATGCAGGATTTTTGTTTTGTAGCTTTTCACACATAGAAACACACACGCACACACATTTCACCCACTACTGTGTAGCTCCAGGAGGCAGGTTGGACACATCTTGGTGTATATCTTTATCAAAACTGAGTCGTATTACCATAATTGTCAGCTTTTTACTGTATCTTGTCTCTTTAACATCATTTTGGTTGTATTTTTAGATCTGCAGCCTGCTTGAGATTCAACGCTGCTAATTAAATAGACAGAGACTCACCATGCCAAATAAACTGATGTCTTTTCCCGGGAACTCTGCAAAAACTGTCAGATGGACCTAAACACTCACACAAGCACAAATATACACTCCTGAATACAAACAATGCCGCCAGGAGATGTAGAACCCGTCCTGATTACTGCTATTGTCACAGACTGACCAGTGAAGTCGTAAGGACGCTTAAAGGGATGATTACTGAAACAGTGCAAAGTTTACCTGTCTGATAAATAAAGACGGGAGGAGAATGTGAGAGGAATGAAATGTGTTTAATTGAGTGTGTGTTTCTGTTTGTGCATGTGTGTGTGTGACTGAAAGAGAGAGAGAGAGAGAGAATCAGTGAGATAATGACCTACGTGATTGATAATCGATGGCCTCCCTCTCTTCTTGTCTTGTGTTTCTGTTCTGGGGTTGTGTTTTAATGTCGCTCCTCTGCTCGCTGACCTCATTAAAGGATCTGGTTACCCTCAAACAGCTTTTTAATTTAGCCTAATGATTTTTTGCATAATAGATCAGATACTTGGTAAGCCCCAGGGAGCAGCCCTCTTCTTCAAGGTGCCTTTATAGTGAGAGGAGCTGAGGTTGGGGCGGTTGTTATTGTTCTATATGTGTTTTCATTTAATGCTGGCTGTCTTTCTTTAGATGGTTTGTACTAAATAGAAATATTTCTCTTTAACGAGATTGAATTATTGTCTGAAACTATGGCAATTATTGCTAGCTGAAAACAAATCACAGATTGCTTTGCAAGGCTTCTAAAATGTTGCACTAAAAAATATGGGTATAGCATATTTAAGGAATACTTTTTAATATATTTTTTTGTTGTTTGCTAATTCTTTATCGTGTTTAGCCTTAAAAATGCAGACAAATATAGCTGTCAGCATAAATAATATCCTGATATTAATAACAGTGGCAGTATTATTCATCTTATTTTGCACGTATTAGACCACAAACCAAAGCACATATTGAATTTTTGACCTGACAGTAATCTGAGGAACAGACGGACACACTGTTGGCTTTTGGTGTTCTTGGTAACAAGAACAAAATTTAACATTACCAAGGGGCAACCTCACTAACACTTACAAGACTTTACAACAGAAATAAATATGTTTACAAGAATCTAAAACAACAGTTTTGGTCTCCAGCATTAATCCCCACCCCACCCCTTGTGATAACTATACATGGGGGTGACGTGTTGTTTAACGCAAATATTTAAATTGGCTTAAAGTTATGCGTGACAGATGGATGATGATGAGCTGTCTGCTAGACCTCCTCTCACTATTTCTAGCCTGTACCTCTCTTGATGAAATTATCTAAAATATACTTTTCTGTTCTTTTAATTGGAGCCCAATCACATCCCATCCAAGAAGTCTGTGCTCCAGTTTTTCTGAATGAAAGTGCATCACTTAATTAGCAGGTTTCTGTCTGCACAGCGTTTACAAGGATTGCAAGTATTAGTTAATAACTTAACACTCAATCAAAATGAGATGATATCATAGTGACTGCAATCTTTTACAGTATACAAAAGTATACCCTACTTTGGAGGTGTTAGTGCACTGGATGGTGCCAAAAGCTTTAAAAGGAGTTCTCAAACTAATGGGTGATGTTACAGTGGCTAACTCCATCGTCTACATTTAGCTTTAGATATAATCTTGACCACTAACTTTCCTTTCTATTGTTTGGTGTTGACAAAAATGCTGGTAAAGTATCTCTTTGTTAAAAATAATGTGCCCTGTTATTAAAAGTTGTAAGAATTATTTATTTGGTCGTGTAACTGAGTAGGATAAACCTCTGTCATAAACAACTAGAGCATATTGTTTCATCAGACACAAAATTATGCAGAGCACTCAATCTCAGGTTCATATGCATTTCTCAGTGAAATGTCTTGGGAACTTAGCGTATTCAGAGCGTCCTTGTGTGCACAGTGAATGAACTGTCACACACAAAACACAAGTGACGAATGGAACTCAAAATCAATTTTCTACAAATGTCTTGGGAAACATCCATCCACTCCACATACAGCAGAATGAACTCCAATCTGTGCAGCTCCCTTCACTACTAAGACACCAACACAAACAAATCTGCTTCCCACATCCACGACATAAAACTCACACACACACAAACACACAGTAGCAGGGAGTGTAAGGAGAAGAGACAGGCTCTGTCCCTGATCAGCAGTCACCCAGGCCTCTTCGTCTCGACATGATCACTGCCTGTCATTAGTCAGTTTTCCTCTAAATTATTTAACCATGCACATGTTTGGAACCGTCTAAACACACCAGACACAACGCCACGCAAAGCACTTTCATGCGACGCGTGACGCGCTGACACACTCTCAGAAAATCGGACCCTTGGAATGAATGAATAAGTAAGGCGGGAAATAAATAAATAAACGAAACAAACAAAAAACAAGCTTGGGTGGGGTGTGCTGGGGAGGGGGAGCTTGAGCGGGGGGATGACGGCGTAATTTAGCGCTCGACTTCAATCCCAGTCAAATTAAAAGGGAATCTTAATGCATGTGTCTCTCTCTGCATTGATGTGTTCTCTCTCTGTGATGTGACGCAATATGCCTGACAATCTATTCCCAGACTGGCCGTGCTGCCAGTCAAACTAAGCACAGTGCTACTGTAACCATTAGACGGGCTCTTTTGGGGAACTGATGGCTTTTCAGTGGACAGAAAACAATGAGGAGCTCTTTTGTGTATGTTTTTGTAGGTGTGTATATGACTGTATTTATATGCATGCCTATATGTTTTTATTATGTGTGTGTGAGTGAACTTGAATGTCAGCATGCTTAGCCATGTGTATATGCATGTATGTATATATATGCATGTTCAGTGTGAGTGTCATAACTCATGGGCCTTGTAATCAGCACCGAGTGAGTGCTCGACAAGGCTATTCCCCACCGCTGAGCATCGTGGGGCCTCAGCAGCCAGAACTTAAGACAACATCGCGCACAAAGTGGGTAAACAGTGTTTGACATGTTTTCAATATGGTTACATTAGAACAAGCTGCGTTTGATTGAAAAGCTAATATTCAAGCCATGCAAATCATCAATCATGGGAAAAGGCCTATTAATTATTCAATAAAACAGTCTAATTCAAGAATCAATGTAGGGAAGTGGAGAGAGGGATGAGCAGGCTCCCAGCAGAGCGGCTGAGAGAGAGCGAGAGAGAGGGGGAGAGGGAGCGAAAGAGAGAGCGGGTAATATAAAGGAATAGGGAATTACCCCTCTCTCTCTGAGCTGTGGCCTGTCTCGTCCCGAGCTGTCAAAAACAACTGCCGCTCCCACGTTTCATCTCACCAAGTTTAAAGACGACTTTGGAAACACTTCATTTTCCTCGCGAAACTCGTTAGGTCTTTGTTCCTCATTAGTTCATCTTCTTTTCTCCGTCTCTGTCTCTGTTACTCCTCCTCTGTTGCCCCCCTCCCCTTCTCGTATCACTGCTTTCTTTTTTTCTTCGAAGCCATCGTTATGGCTCTTACGACCGCCTGGCTCGGGCGTTTTGAAGTTTGGTATTGTGGACTCTGATCTCTGGCAATTACAACTGGGCCAAATCTCTTCCTTGGGAATTCATTATTTACGTTCAATTATACAAATTCATCAGCGGTCTCCTAAGTAGAATTCGAGGCGCGTAAGTGGTCGGCTGTAACGAAGCTGGGGCACAGACCAGCTCAATCAGCTCTAATACAAAGACTTGTAGTGTTTCCTCAAGCCAAACCCCCAGGCCCCCGGCACCTCAAAGGTGTTTCCACAGGCTTCATTACTCACTGGGGACTTCTAAAGTCCAACAGTGCGCCACTTCAAAGCTCATTAGTATCTATTATTAATGAATTAATATCCAATATCTTTGATAGACCCAGGCTATCGTTAAAAGTTCTGGACTGAGAGTTAACTTCATTGGAACCTCATTCGGGTGGCTGCGTCTGAACTTCCATTCGAGTGACTTTTCACAGATAATTTGAGCAACACTGACTCTTAGCAGCACTCTCAGCTGCAGCCCTGTGAACTCTTTATCCTGTCATGCTCATAAAGTTCATGAGGTGTCTGTGAGGCGTTAAAAGCTCCTGAACTGCACAACTACAGCTGGCTGGTCTGATAACAACCGTGCAGTTCAGGGACAGAAAGAAAGTCAATAAAGAGTGGCTGTGGGCTATTCTCGAAGAACAATGAGTGGATGAGGATTTATTTGTAATCACAGAAATATTTCACGGTAATTACTAGTTATTTACTTTAAAGATTTTTTCTCAGTTCAAATAAGAAGTCGAAACCTTAAAGGATTATTTGACAGATTGTCTCCCCAATGTGATGTTTGTGTATTGTATGTACGGTCGGAAAAGGTCCAATTTCCCTGCAGGCAACTGCAAGTGACAAATAAAGGCTTCAATCAATCTGTTTGGTATTTCTCTTGGTTTCAAGACAAAACCTCTCAAAGTACGTTTCTATTGTCTAAAACTGGTGATTACTGGATTTAATTAGGGCCTAATACAGCATGTAAACTGCAAATGTGTACAAGTTGCTGCCTCGAAATAGCCAACAATCAAATTTGTTTATTATACGTTGTTTGAGCAAAATCTATGATAGAAAAAACATTTAGTCCAACTGTAGAAATAGCCACATATTTACAAGACTTTGTTAAACGTTTACATCATCAGCATAAACAAAAGAACTCGCATTAGGAGAAATTTTGACTAAAGAACTAATGCACTGATAGTTTAGGTCATCTCATGAGACTGTCTGACAAAAGAGAAAAAATATAGAATAACATCATTGTCTTTTGAGAATCGTATGTCTCTTGCCCTGTGGTAGCTGGGATAGGCTCAAGCCCCACTCCACGGCCCTGATAAGATTATGCAGAAAAGAATAGATGGATCGATGTCTAGTAAACATTGTACAACATGTAAATAAACATACTTTACCACATTCACCATGTTTATAACCTGATACAAAAAAATTATAGTTAATTCATGTTTACCTAACCTACTAGTTTACAAAATGTTTTCATTATTAGGGAAGCACCCAGAGTCACAGGTGGGTGCTAACCCAGGTGATGAAGTGATGACGCATTGTATAGACGGTACTGTAGATGTCTGCTAGTCTCCTGGACTTCACCTCTGCTTTCAAGTCTCTGAACTGAAACTCTGAGAGGACATTTGGTAACATTTTAATGCCATTAACACAGAATTACTAATAGGCCATCCAAAAAGTCTGTGCTCCAGGTTTGGTGAATTAAATTCCACTATTTTAATTATATGTCACCAAGTAGCAAGTATCTGGTTGTCTGATGCCCCCCTGCAGTTTATGGAGGGCTTTAGCTGATATCACTCATCAATGCACTCATGCAAATTTGGTCTCTTCTAGCTCCAAAAACAAGGCCAAAGGCCAGAATACTAAAATTGGGGCTTCACAAATCAATGTGCGATATCGTGGTTGTCAAGAATGCAGAACTGAAATGAGATCATAAAATATTTTTACAAATACAAGAGGCAGTTTAGTGTACAAAGGATTACGAGGATTTTACAATGCATTGACACTTCTGTCACTTCTATTCCTCCCGGGTTGATCATAGCATAGAAAGGAATGTGCACTTTTCTTTATCGTGACTGGCTATCACACCTTGTTAGATGACGTTGCACTGCATAGTTGAGGCATGTCCAATTTAAACCCTTGAAGCCCTCCTCTTCAAAACTCTTGCTGGGTCAACACAGTGGCCTCATTAGTTAGGTTTGTTTCAGGCAGTGCTGTTGTCTGTCTAAACAAGGTTTTAACCATCAGAATTACATGCTTAAGTTAAATCCAACCTTAAAACCAAAACCACGTCTGTACCCTCAAACAAGTCTTTGAAGAAGTAAAGGCTGGTCAGTGTCCTCACTTTTCTTTTAACAAGGCCTGAAACTCAAATTGGACCTCTCAAAAATAGACTAAAGAACACAGAAACGATCAATGCACAGAAACCTCTCAGAGCAAGACGTGGCTTTGTTAGTTTACGAATGACCAAAGGTTATCTGTAAGAAAAAGCAGTGGGCGCATGTAAGATGCACAGACCAATATTTTAAGACAATATTAACCACGCTGCTTAAATGGTTGCTCACTGTAACAGGCAGGGTCACAGACTCAGACTGGAGTAGAAGGATGAACATAAAACAAAGATGCAAAATTGTCCCCTTTTCCTCTCACATGCTCACATTCATGAAATAAAACACCAAGGGCCCTCTCTGCGCATGTTAAACAATACTCTCACTGTCAACAATCAGGCATAAATTAGCAGCCATGGCCTCTACTGTATTTATTCTGGTAATTACCTCCCAGGAGGGCACACACGTACACACTTGTAGACACCACAGCGTGGCATGGCACACTTGCAGTGCACCAGCCCGTCGCCTCTGTGCGAGGGAGGCAGGCAAGGAAGGAGGGGTCGGTAGACATCCCATCAACACTGCATGCGTGTGTGTCTGTGTGTGTGCGTGTGTGTGTGTGCGTGTTTCTGCAAACACATGCCCAGAAACATATGCGTACAAGAAGAGGACTTATTTGTTCCTTTGATTGTGCGCAGGCGTTTTAAACCATATAAATCAGTGAACTGATAAAAGCTAATCATTCTCTTCCATTAGGGGACAGCGACCTCTAAGACAGATAGTGACTGATTGATTGACAGTTCTGAAAGCGCTACAGATTCAAATATCAGAGTTCAATAAAAACTGACAAAGAGGAGTGAAACAGCTAGACTGTCAGGAAAGGAGAGAGAGAGACAGGAAGTAGGAGGAAAAGAGACAAGAGAGTAGGAGAGGGAGACGGAGAGAGACGGGGACACAGGCAATGACAGCCACATGAAATCTCATCTCCATTTTTGACAATGGGGGAACCATCTGAAGAGCAGAGAACAGAGGGAGGAATTTAACTGCTTTCATCTTGTCATAATTATCTCCAAGAAGCCACATGAAAGGGAAAATCTGTGTTTTTTGTTTATAAATTAGAGAACAAGGACATTTTCTGTGACAACTTTGATGGCATTTTTCCTCTGTGCATGGTTGAATAGTCCTGAGCTAATGATCCCTTCTCTTCTTAAAAAGGAGGGGAAAAAAGCACTGATAAAAATTGCAATAAAAACGACACTAAACACAATTTAGCAAATGAACGGAGAGCCGAACTGTCATAATTCAGAGAGCATCATTATCAAAATTGCTTCAATTGTTGTGCACTCATACATCTACATAAGCATCTCCCAATTCCTTAGCATAAATGCTAATAACCGTCGACCAAAGCTCACAAGAAAACAAACATAACATGCCCGTCAGGAGAGAAACAGCAGAGCGGTTGGCCTGATGGTTAGTGGGTACAGCAGGGGGGGTTTTTTCTCTCTGAGGCTCAAACATCATTAAAAAAAGCTGAGGTCATTTCTATGATCCATGCAGTTGGGCTTTCATGGGCAGATCAACAAATGGAGGCTGAAACCAATGGCAACAGCGATCAATAGTTCCCTTCAAGACACACAGGAGCACTCTGGGTATCCATCAATCTCCATCCTCAGACAGGAAGTTAACCACAAACTGAAAATAATAACTGCATGGTTTAGTTGGCTCTTTGTTGCCACAACAACTCTTCACTCATGCGCTATCCGCACAAAGTCCTTATTCGTTTTACTGGAGAATGTGTGTTTAAACATCAATGCAACAATTAAGGTCAGTCCACCTGCATTACCCCCATAAAACACTAAAAATGATGCACAGTGCATTCAAGCACCTTCAAGGTGACTAAAGCATTGTTTCAGGGAGGAATCTCTGGTATTTAGTTATTTTAATGTACCTTTTATTTCTATTTGAGGACATTCATCCACTTTACACTGAATGAATCAACTATTCATATAGCTACATGAAACTGGATGCAAAAGTGGAATTCTACGTGGTAATCTACCTGAATAGATCTTTTAACAATATTCATATTGATCAACACATTTGACATAACAGTGGGCAGTGACCAAAACCCTTTTTCAAAGCTTGAAATGTTTTGAATAAATTCTGGTTAAACTTTGTAGGAGTGTAAAGTTCATGTTAACAATCCTTTCAAATTTGGCTCACATTCAGCAGGGTCTTCAAAGTCAACCCTATGATTTATTGGTTGAAAGTTGACAAAAAGCCTTAGAAACTCTGATTCTTACCAGTTATGTGTATGTTGTCTGGTATATGGGGATTCTAAATGTCACATTATAGCTTGCATCCAAAGATCATGTCACATATTACCTCTGATCTCACTTTTACATTTCACATCTGCCTTTCTTTCAAGTTGACCCCAAAATTTGCTACATCTTTAACGTATTGTCAAGAGAAAGTGAACGAGCTGCCTACTTAGAAATGTGCTGTAGTATAACATTATAAAATAAGTTCAGTTACTTACAAATCAGTACATGTTATCGATTTCCCACACCTACATAATGTGTGTGTAATTAAAATAAACATTTCCCATTCTACCCCCTTATTGGTGAACTACAAACTTCTTAAAGTCCATAAAGTTTACACACCATCAATCCTGCAATGGAAAATTTGTAGAAGAGCTCCACATCTAAATTTCCTAAAAATGATCGACTGAAAAAGAGCTGGATTGATTTTTTCAGCAGACATATTTATAAAACACTGAAGCTACCAAACTCTTTCTCTGTAGTGATTTTTTTACAACTGGAAAAGTTTATTAATTTTATTCACATGTAATCCACTGTTAGTAGTGAACAGCTCAAGATGTCACTGGGCTTCATCCTCCAATCACTGTTATCTTTGGAGTACATAGAGCAATGCCTCATGCTTGTACAAGCTACCATTTGTTCTTATGCATAGTTGCATAACTGCAAAAACCTCACTATAATGAACTGTAATATGTTGTATGTATGTATCTCTGTTAGCTAACCTCTCTTAGACGTGTTAATCAATGGAACTTACTCTTAAAGTGCCAACTAGCACGATTATTAACATCTATTTAGCTTTTGTCAATTATTTTCATAACACTCACATTTTTACAAATTATAAATATTTTTCATAGTACTTTATCTCAAAATAGTGACAAACCAGCACCACAGGCCGGGCAATATGGCTCATACATCTGATGAGGAGTTGCTGGGAACTTTGGGATTTTATGTTAACAGAGTTCATATTTATAAAGAGTTACAAACTGTCCACACCACAGAAGCATCTGCAAAGGAAAAATATTCCATCTCAATGCACATTGTGATTTCCCCTCTTTATACTGTGTGACTCGGTTAAAATAGATTCGGGTATATTTTCCTGCTGCTGTCCTGCTTGGGGCTGATGCAAGAGCTGTCAATTAGTGACTTTAGTGGACACACTCCCAGCATTTCAGAGCACGATTGCATCTTATTTTTATGATATTTAAGCCTCATTTTATATACTCGCCTTTTTCTTCATTAGTATTAGTTGTAGTTTCATGTATTTATTTAGGTGCAATTGTTATTTAATTGAATTCAGATTTCACAGACATACATATAACTTTGAGTTTGTGCCATTATCTTTTTTCTTTATTTTCTGATGTTTTTAGCATCTTTTTGAGAGATTGTTAAAACCATCTGCAAAGGCTCCTCACAGTTTTGTGTTGGAAGCGTGCTAAAAAACATACTCATGCAGGTTTAGACCAGACACTTACCAGTCAGAGCCAATGCTAACTGGCCCAATCCAGCCCACTTCCCCACTGTGCCTCCTTTAGTGTGCCAACTGCTGAGCCATAGCTAAAGGATACCAAAGAAACACTTCATAAAAATGCCTGTCATCTATCACCCAAATCACATATAAACATTCCTTGTTTTTGACTGATTTCCACTGCTAATGCTGTGAATGTGTTTTTTCTCATACAGCTAAAGCGTTGTTAGTGCTGCAATCAGTGCTCCAACCGAAGCCTAATGTGGCCAAAGAGGATATGAAGCTGTGCCAAAACATGCACTAGGCAGACCGAATCTAATTAATGTTCATTAAATGTTAAAGCAGGGGAAACGGCCAGGTTAATTTCTGCTACTGTGCCGGCCTCTATTTTAAGGCAGTTGTGGTGTTCTTTCTTTCGTTCAGTGCTGTTCTCATGTTTAAAGAGTGCTCACAAGGACAGAGCAAACTGAGCCATATGTCCTCACTCTCTGCACATTAGGCAGCAAAATCTCTGGTCATCCATCATTGCCTTGTTACAGAGGCAACAGACTGAGGGAGGGCAACATATTGCAGCCACATATTGCAAGAATACCTTCACACAGACTGAGGGGGGGGAGGAGAATATTTTGCAGATCGATGTTTCGGACTCGTATGACGCAGAGTTGCTATCATGGGACTGTAAAATCTCTGCACCCTGGTCCTCTCTGTCCTGATCGGCCGTCTCCAGCCATCTGTAGTCTGCTCACCTCTGACCTTTAGCAAAGGTCAAAAAGGTCAGGCGTCTCAGGTTTGACCACTGTTTCAGATAAGCACAGAACGTCTGTCTCATTCTTGAACACACAGATGCATGCATATGCAAAAGCATGCACAGCATTATTTTCAACCCCCGAACAAGACTCGAATTCTAGAAATTCATACCAAATAAACTTTTCAGATGGCTGGGCTGGACTTCACAACAGTTCTGCTCTATCCTGACCAAAATAAATATATAGAGAGCGAGAGAGGATTGCATAGTGCAACTGGAACTATCCGCAGAGATATCATGCAATATGCTAATCACTCTACAAAAGGGAGAGCGAGGGGCACAAAATCTGTGGGTGTTATACAACCAAACAGAAACCAAAACAACTCTGCAAAACAGTGAAAAGTTGTCTATGGAAATTAGACAAACAAGCAGCTACAAAACCAGCAAGGGAAAATGCTCAAGGTTTTCCTCTTCGCTTTGGCGGTCATGTGCGTTTTGTTTCTCCATCACCTCTTTGCTGCCTTTCTCTTTTAGCCTTAATTGCAGTTTACAAGGAAAGGGTAATCACTTGTGAAACAGGGCGTGTTATTTTCTTGCCCAGAGTGTGAATCCTAAGCAGGCCAATCGCCATCTCTATTGCTCCATCTCTCCGCTGGCTGAATCCTAATGGCTGGATGGAGAGAAGGAGCACAGAGAGCGGGGAGAGAGAGAGAGTCTGACAGCGGGGCTTGACATGGGCATTAAATCATGCCCCGAGGAATCCTCCATCCACGGGCTCCTGACAGCCGCGCTGTCATCATGGCCAGGCCACTTCCTATGCCTCTTGACAACACTGGAGCAGAATTAGTCAGAGCATCAGATGTAAATTGGCGCTGTTCAAGGATGATAATGAGCACCAAGATACATGTCGGTGTCACTGACGGGACGCCATCATGATTGGCTGTCCCTCACACCACGCTCTATTAAGTCTAATGGTATTCAGGCCAGGTATGGGCAGAAGGCGGGCGCAGGGGGGAGCAGGGATGGACAGGGAGAAAGTTTTCTGTTGTGATCAGCTTGCTCTGTTTGTGCTTATTGGTTTCTGCAGGACCCTGTGGCCAGAGAGGAGGACATCTACACAGGGTCTGCATGCAGCTGTCTACTCACTGACATGTTGTCTTCGGAGCTTATCTCAAACAAACAGCTCCTTTGTCATCTGTCAACCCTAACTTTAAGATCACGCTCCTTTTGAGAAGTTTGTGCATACAAATTTAAAACGGCAGTTACTGTGAACTCTTCCTCATCAAATATTAAATTTTTTTTTTATGTGGCACACTGCCACATGGTATAAACTGCAGCTCCTAGAACAATATCAGTCTTATCCCAGTGTGAAGTCATGTGACAAATCCACACATATACAGAGTCATTTCCATAATTTTTCAGTCCATTCGGCAAAACTCTTGGCTTGCTAGTTTTCTGTCTCCCAGTTCACTATGTATGCATGCAGTGTGTACAGCTTGCTAACATAATGCAGTAATAGTTGCCAGTGTGCCATTTTCCCTGCCCATGCTGAGGATGAGCCAGCCAGAGCCTGCCCCAGATGCATACATTTCCCATAATGAGGCAGGTGGCCTCGACAGACGGCTCGGTCGTGTGGGTGACACCGTGCACACCGCAACTCTGGGCATCTGACTGACAGACAGTGCCAGTCCCTTCCCTCCTCTGCTCTCTCTTTTTTCTCTCACTACATCTCTTTCTTTCTCTTTTCTCTCTCCCTCTTGCTTTCTCTTATTCGTTTTCAGCTTGTGCATGTCTGTTGTTTGTGCGTGTATGTGTGTGTTTGTGCTTCCCCAGCTTTGTTTCACACTGGGGTTTGGTAAATTCCTCTGCTCTGTGGCAATTTCAAATGAAGATAGCTGAAGGTCATTAATTGAACTACCGCTGCTGTAACAGGGTAAAACTCACTGTAATTAAGAATGAATAAATAATTGATTATGTATATTTTCTTGTAATTGGCTCCTCGTTACCCTTCTACATGGTGAATGCTAATTGATGCTGGGAGTTAATTATCATTTCACTATGAAGTTAGCAGTATATCCAGAGAGATGCTGAAGATGAATCACCAAGGTCCAATCATGGCTATTTCTATAATCGCCAAGGTCACCCCCCCAAAAAACCCTTTTTCAAAAAAAAAAAAAAGAGGAGTGGTCAGAACATAGAGTGATACAAAATGCCCTGCCAGCCACCTAATTGAGAGTATTTAGAAAACTAGCACAGGAAGTGGTAAATGGCAAGGATTAAGCCAGAGGCCCTAAGCAAGAAGATCTATTAACATGGATTCCCCAAGGTCTAACTAAAGACTAAAGATTAACTCTGCAATCTGTATGTAGGGCTAGAAACAGAAGTTGCAAGCTGATTAAATAAAATCACATTTTCATCTTCAGATAAAATACTTGCAGAAAGACACAATTAGTAATATTAATCAAGGGTAAATGTGAAGGATTTGGCAAGCAGTTAGAAGCTACTCAGTCCATCAAGAAAAGGAAGAAATAAAGCAGTGATGCTCTTAGCATTTTTTCTTTTTTTAGATGTCTGAAAGGCTGGCTGGAATTAGAAATCATCCTCATTTTTTGCATAATAATTACAATCTAATATAATACCACTGCACATTTTTTGTCTAAACTGGGATAAAACATTTCTCTTGACAAATTATAGGTAAAAACTTAAACCTTTGGTCTCACATCATGAGAGTATCCAGAGTTTTAAGCTTTGGGGGTCATTTTGCTGGCATGGTTTAAGTCTACTTGTCCTCTTAAATTATTCTATATTCTTTGAAGAAAAATCTATATTGATGTCCCCATCCATATGAAGGTCACTGAATGCTACAGCATACTATTAAGCAACATGGCTCATATGCTATGGCTTTCAGAGTCAGCACAAAGACCCTCACAAGAACACCTGTAGGAGAGCTTGGACAGATATGTTACATAGTGTGCTCAACCACCAAACTGCCATGCTTTTTCCTTTCACTTGTCACCTGTTTGTATCAACACTGAATATTCAAACCACTGGGTAGACTTTGTGTGTCAGCTGCTGAGGGACTTGTTGCTCCACTTGTACTGACTGGTCTAGCCTTGTATAACCAAACATGTTTTTCTGTCCTTTTTTTCTCCTCCTTAGTGATGATTATGTTTTGTAGGCAATTTATGGCATCTACAATATTCAACAAGTGAGAAATTGCAAGCTACTGAGCTCTGCTGCCATGATTTTAGGTGGAAAGTTGACGTTGCTGCTCATCATAGCTTGCTTACTCCCACTAACTTTAACTGTTCCTACAAAATTAGTGCTGTGTTAAGCCCACATTATATTTTAAGGGGATGTCTACAAGCAGGTATGCAGTCTGGCTCCATTATGTCTGTCAATTATTTCATAATAATAGGAAGCATTTATTTACACACAACTATAGTTTTGCTATAGGCACAACAATAGCTAAACTCTTATAGCTGCAGAAGTCATGTGTGATGTACTATACCAGTCCATATAGCTAAGACTAGTGTCACCCCATTGATGGGGGACAGAAATATTTTTCAATATTACAGTTTTGAGACAGTAGTACTAATAGTACAGGAGGTAGAGCTGAAGATTGTCACTGGTAGTGACGAGGATGGAGAGGATTGGAACTGAGTATAGGACAGCTGAGGAGGAGCATTTTGGAGACAAAGTTAGAGGGGTAACACTGAGATGGTTTGGACATGTGAAAAGGAGGCATAGTGGATTTATGGGTCAAAGGAAGGCATGAGGAAAAGAAGAAGACCTCAGAGAAGATTCATGATGTAGCAAAGGAGGACACACAAAGGGTTGGTGTGACAGAGAGAGAGAGAGCAGCCAAAAGAAGAAGAGGATGTTAAGAGCATGAAAACTTTGATAGTATAATTATAGAAATATTCAGTGGTTTAACAGCAAAGAACAATATTTGATTCTAAGCAGTTAGACAGTATGAAAAGTTAACAACATAACATGCATGAATGATATAAAAGTATAAAATCATAAGCAATGTCTCGTGTTTTATTTAATACTTGTGCAAGACTCAAATTTAAACTGAACAATGACTACGTGGTGACTGCAATTTACAAAATAGACATTAAACCATGTTAATGCCCAAGAAAATAAATGTATTTAGATAGCAAGATAGCACAAATAATACAATCAAATTCTTTTTAAACCTTTTGTCCAAATAATGACTCAAGTCAAAACCAACATTTCATTGAATTAAATACTGTCATGTGGACTTCTGTATGAGCCAGAGTAAAAGACAGAGAGCAGAAGTTTCACTTTTTCTAATAAGTTGCCTGCTCAGTTAGAACGGAGGCAGCCATCACTGTCTGTGTTACAGTTCCTTAATGGAGTCTTAACGTGTCCAGCAGTGAACAAAGAGGACCACAGACTCTTATCCTCTTCACACTGTTGCCTCACAGGACCCCTTCTGACTGTCCCACTGACTGAGTCATCCTCTGACTTGCCCGAATTAATTTTCTACAACAGACAAGAGCAGCTGGGTCAGCATTTCATAACCAAGGCAAGGGCTCCAGATTTTAGTACGTCTGGTCTATAAGCTTGCATGTCCTCTGACAGTCCTGTCACAAAACTAGAGGACAGAGACGGTCCTCTGCTGCTATTACAAAGCCCCGTGTGATCAGCTGCCTCTCTGGGATTGCTTTCAGACCATGGATAAGACCAGAACTGCAGACAAGATATATTTGCGTAGCTGGAATAATACAGTGATACAGAAATACACTGGGAGCTGGAATGTAACACAGAATTTCTGGGATTTATACAGCCATAAAATGAGTATATTAGCACTTACTTTTTCCTGCCTGTACAGTAAAATACTCTCTTTTCCTGGAAAGACTAAGGCTTAATCCTTAATCCTTCCTGCTAGTCACCATCACCAGACAGGTGCATTGCATTGTACTGTAGCAAGCAACATATTTCTCTTTTTCTGTTTTTGGATGCGTTGTTTTCGTCTTTGAACGCTCCCTCCCTGGTGTCCTCCCGCTGCTTTCTGCATGTTTAATGTATCAGTCATTCAGGTGGGGAGTGACTGTTATGGCACTGTCTTTTAGAAGTGAAGAACTCTCTGTTTTCCAGCTGCCGCGCCAGGTGTAACTGAAATTGACACGTCTTTCGATACATGGTGGAAATATGTTATTGGAAGAGACGTCTTTTATTCTCCAGAACTTTACATCACACACAATCTTGGCCGAGTGCTCTGATCTGTATCCCTCTGTGGATAAAGGGGAGGGCAGGCCTGCACATGTATGTGTGTGCAAGTAAGTGCATTAAATAAATAAGTCCACAGACAAATCGATTAACAGAGAGAAGCAGAAGTTTACTGGGGAAAGTTTGTAGAAAAAACAATGATGAGAAACCACACTATTACATGCAGCACTGTGACTGCATACGCTAAAGCTCTATGCACTGAGTTATATACCACCTTTAACTAGGTTCACAAAGTGCATCACAATGTGTTTCTCATTTACCCACTCACACACACACCGCAGTGACTGTGAGTATGAGTGTGTGTCATGGCCTACTATAGGGAGCAACTTGAGGTTGAGTTTTCTCCTGCCCAAGGGTACTTTGTAATGAGAGGGGCCAGGATCGGACTGCCAGCCGTGAGAAGCACCTGTTGTTCAAATTTCAGACAGTGAAAAGCACTTTTCTTTGTATAATTTAATATCCTTTTAGGGTTTGAAAAAAGACTGGGAGAAAATTTGATAATACAACACGATGGAGGCAACAGCAGATTCGGGAAAAAGGCCACAAAGGACCAAACAGCAGCAGAGAATCTATCAAGCAAAAAATAGCATTGCTAGAAAAGATTTTACTCCACTATTATCGATACAATAAATTATGCTTTTGTCAAATTCAAGGAATATATTCAAAGTGAGTCCATCAAAGCAGAATACCTGCTCTGGTTTCATGAAACCACAGAGACTGATGTGCAGAAGCCCTGCGGCTAGTCTTACTGTCTGAGCATCAATAGTGCCCTGGGCTCTGGACCGAGCCTGCCTAACACCTGGACTGAGGCCTAAGCTGCTGTGGGGCAGGTAAGTGAAGCAGGCAGAAAATGAGAGGATACTGATCCTGGAAGTGTTGCACTACTTGGATCCAAGCACAGAGGGTTTCAGCCCAGGATGTTTGAACATAATGTCATTCAGTAAGTGCACACTGGCTTCTATTACAAGCACGTCTCTGCTGGAAAGCCTCAGAACCCTTCCGGATGTTTCCTGGCCCTGATCATCTTGCTTAGATGTGTTCTTTCTGGCCTGGTGAGTGTGATTTTATCTTGGATTGGCATGACACATATGAACGCAGGCCGGGGTGTTTGAACTTGAGCTTGGCTTCGTCCAAGGCCTCAGCTCACCGTCATACACACACACTCATACACTCTCTCACTCCCTTGCGGCCCTTCATCTCTTTGTTGGAGTATGCATAACCATTGAGAGAGTGCCAAACTGGGCTGAGCTTGAGATGCTGATACAGGAGAAACCTGTGCTATCCCTTTAATGAGTACACACATGCACACACACTTTGCACTGCGTGGCTATTAGGCACCAAGAACAGGAGGAAAACTATTTGAAAGTGAATTTTAGATTTCCGGTGGTGGAGCTCTGCCTGGGAGTGGCAGCCGAGCAGAGGCGCAAGCAGTGCGTGCGCGCACACGCACACACACACACACACCTCGTACACCTCACTGTTTCAGCTCCAGTTGCTCTCGCACACAGCATGGATGATCAAAAGAGGCCAACGGCTGCCGACCATTATGCCAATGACACTTTGAGTAAGAGTCCAGAGAGTGCAGCGACATGACAGCCATTAGGGATTGAAAGTGGGACTTTAAAGGAGGACTGAAGGATAACTGTCAGTACAGAATCAAAGGCAGAAAGTGAAATCTTCATAATGTATTACACTGGAAAATTCCTGCTCTAGCTGTCTCTCTAAGCCACTTGCTCAAAAGTATCCCATACAAAGCTACACCAATCAACTCCCCAAAAAACATTAAACAGTCAGGAACAAAGGGCTGATGAGGGGAGTTCAGAGACTGGCACTCTGTAAATGAAAGCGAACAGCGGTGTGGGCCATTGTGCGGGTGGTAGACAGATAGATCATTAACGACTGGACTGGGCTGCTCTCAGAGCAGAGGACTACTAGTAGCAAGCAACTCTAGCACTACACCTCTGTTTCCCCCCTGCTTAGATCCAGCTGACAAATGTGACTGAACCAGTATGGCAGCACAATTAAAGCTAATGGATCGCACTCTGTGACAGTCACAAAGAGGATTCAAACTTTTTTCAAAAGCACCGGGAGAAGCTTTGTCACCATGCGCTTAAAATGTAGCTTCACACGTTTACAATTCCTTCAATAGTTAAAAATCAATAAACTGGACGCAGATAAACGCCACGTCTTCCAACTCTGATTTATCCACTCATTGTATAAATTGACAAAACAGAGGGCAGCTTTAAGTGTGTTGCTTTAGTGCTTTTTATTGCTGAAAACAAGGCCTTCTGCTGGCACTGACCAAACACTCTGCTGCTCTCTCAGCTTGGCAGAAAACTGCCTCTAATGTGTCTCTCTGTCGCATAATCAGGGATTTCACACTCTAAATCTTTGATCTGGGAGAACCCTCTCTGATGGGAGAACCCTCCAACTGCTACCACACACACACACACACACTGTACACACACGCACACACCCTCTTGGATCTCTGATCTCCCTCCAATTAATGATGTCAAATGAGTGTGTTTACAGGCTCATTAGATTACTGCTGCAGAAGTAGAGCACCACCCTGCATCATCCAACACACACGCACACATCCATCTATACTCGGACCAAGACTCCCTCTGTCTTGACACAGTCCTTGGAGGGAAGCCTGATGGCAAAGCACCAAAGTCCTATTGCCACCACAGTCATAGCTGTGGGTCTGTGTGCTAACTGAGCCATGATGGCACAAGTCCACACAGACATACTTACAACAATCTTACTAGATGTCCTACCCAGCTGGACCATTTTATGGGCTGTTCAGGGCCAGTTAGGCCACAGCCAAGCAAATCCCCCGAAAAACTCCAAGGGCTCCGAGACAAAGGTCTAGTCCAAGGAATCGGCACAGACTGACAGGTGTGTATATCTTCCTGGAGTCCCATAACAAAGAGAAGGAGGTGGCTTTATAAAGAGATAGCTGATAGAAGAAACAGAAAATGTTTGAATAAGCAGCAGCACTTATCTTATCTAGTCCAGGGAACAATTTTTCATGTTTCATTTATTGCCCAATCAGTTTTCCCTTCACAACTGCTTGTTACCATGCAAAACAGCAGGCAGCCCTTAAAAAGATCTCATGCGCTCAGCTGTGGACATCATGCAGGCTGACTTCAGTACATCACCACTGCCCCCTGTTGGGCTGGAGGTCAGCCTCAACCCCAACCAAGAGTGCCACAGGCCCGCACTCTCACCTTAGCACTCACTGAGGAGCTCGCTCAGGCCCTTGCTTTTCAACACAAGGTAATTATGACACTAATGAGAAGAGTGTGAATCAGAGGGTTACATGCAGACAGGAAGACGGCTCTGACGTGCTGCTTCAATTACAGAACAGTCTATCCATGTAGAGCCCGAAGACGAAAGGGTGTGAGTGCAGTGAAGAGGATGAAAGGGCAAAGAGAGGAAGGAGCAAGTACAGCCTTCCTAATCCTTATTTAATACCTGTATCTGTGTTTGACATCACCTAGCAGGTGAGTAGTGATGTAATCATCACTTAAATGTCGTAGTAATGATTCTCAATCTGCAGCATTTGGCATTAGCAGTAAAACACAAGTGAATGCATTAAATGCAAGTGGAAAACAAGTGGTTAATTTTTTAAACCAGGATTGTGACCAGTCTCTATGTCCTTACATTCAAGGTGCTGACCCTGATTATGAGCCAAAGGAAACCGTGTGAGGATGTGGGCCAGGTCTGTATTAGTGGTTCCTAGTGGTTCCTTTTGTGCGCATTGACAGGAATTGCCTTTTTTTCTTGACTTTATTTAGGTACAAAGTGTTTGTTTGCACTACACATGCCAACTAAACTGTGCCACTCAGGCAAGCTAATAATCAAGGCTTTAAAAGAAGCAGTTTTCTTTGTATTTTAACCTAAAGCACAATCTTTTCATAACCCATACAAGGAGTTTTCATGCCTTCCAGTAAAACTAAAGGGCAAAGCAAATGAACATGTGCTGTAAGTGTAAAAAAAATTGTAAAAGTAAAAGAAGTTTAAAAAACATTGATCCCACAATGTGGGACTCCATATGTAATGAATAACACTAAGTACTAAATTAATTTGGATACAGATTGTCTATGATGGCATGAATGATTAGCTACAGAAACTGCTTAATTTAAATATCTTTGTTTGTGTATCAGTGAATAAATGGCATCAAGATCACTGCTGTGTCCCTCTTTATGTCGCAGCCTTTCGAGCTGCTGGTAACATAATGGTGGCTCATCTAGGATGTGAATACTTAGGACACATTCAGCTAAAGGCTGTGTGTGAGAGAGTCTGGTGGCTTTCTCCTTAGGGAGTTTGGCTAAAGAAAGCATTTCCTGACAGTCTGTGTGACATGGTGACCTCAGCTGAAGTGACATAACCTGTGGCAGAGAGTGCTGGCTCAGCAAACACTGCTCTTAACAGTCACTCAAACATCACACTGCTCACACGCCCCGAGGAAAACACACAAACACACGGTGCCACACACACAGACCGAGAAGTGACAATGACAGTGACAAATACCTCTTTCAGATATCACACTCAGCCAGTCTACAGTTACACACTAAACAGAACTATATGAACAGGGGGAAGAAGCAGAAACACACACACACACACACACACACACACACAACAGCCGGGGCTGGCACATTACTATTCTATTGAGGTTTAGCAGCACTACCTTCTCCTCCCAGTGGGAATTTGATAAGCAGGAAAATCACTGTATTTTTCACACACACCACACGCACACATATCCATAATTTTCCTGCTGCCTTCAATCTTCCATTCTTCTCCCACAAATGCTCCCATTGTGTTTAGAAAAAAAAAATACTGGTCCTCACAGACTGGCTCATATTAGAGCCATTACGACTGAGGCGCCTTTTTTGGCCTGTATGTTTTAGGCCAGGCATCTTTTTTCTATCCTCTGGTCCTCTCTTATCTCGTTACACACTCTTCAGGCTTTGTGGTTAAATTATGTATTAAGGTCAATGTCAAAACACGGAAGATGTGTAATCTGCAGGGAGTTTCCTTTTATTCATTATTACAGTGAAGGCTGAGCACAACTGTCAGCCAGCCACGTTTGCGCTCAGCATGGAAGCTTATGTGCTCAGCGGGGCCCTACCAAGCCTCTTTCCCTCACTCTCCTCTCCCCTTCTCCAGCTCTCCCATGGCCTCCCCCCTCATACACACCCTCTTCATCCTTCTCCTCCTCTTCTCCTCCTGGGCAGACCCCAAATAGATTTACCCAGCTAACCTTCACACTCTGGGATCTCCTCCTTCTGCAGTGCCAGTTTGAGAGCTGTCAACCCACCTATATGCCAGTCTGATAAATCTAAAGGAGAAAAAATGTACATGCCGGAGACCAAGGGAAGAAAAGAGGAAATGTAAGGGGGGGGCTTGTTGGGAAAATGGTGTCATGCCATTCGCTTGTAGTTTAGGGAATTCGTCTAATCTGGAATCATGTCAGGATATTGCGAGGTTATGTGAGGCACTCCCTTTCCCACATCCATGTGTGCCCATGCTTGCACATGAATGAACAAACAGAAAAAAAAACATAGAAAGAAACAGAAAGAGAAGCAGAGTGAGAGGTTGTCAGTGTCTTATGCTCTTTGTTTATATTCAAGGGAAACTGACATTATGTGTTGACAGGATAAGCTATCATCTCCTTGGATTTCTGCTGTCCTCCACAGAGACTTGGATCTGGGGGGTTCGCGCCTTTCCTCTCTCCTGTCTCACACCAGCTCAACACTTGACCCCCTGTTTTCTCAATTGCTGTCAGTCAATGTCAAACTCTCTTTTTTTGTGTCAGATGTATACTGACAGCTTTGGCACAGCCAGCTTTGAGCACCCCGGATGCCTTTAACCTTCCCATGCTTGCTTGTAGATCTCTTCCTCTTAATGGCTCACGGGGGCAGGAAGCAGTTTGATGAATCTGGTCCAGCTTTGTTGCAGCCAGTGTAATTATCTTTCAATTAGATTAATTCGGTTAGGCCTCGGTCGCATTTACAATACTAACAGCATTCCTGGGAGGCGACCACTCTGTCATGTTAACTGTTACACAATTATCTCTGTAAGTGATAATAACTGCTGCTATTATCAACCATTTGACATGCAAAAATCCATAAATAAACATATGCAACCAACACAGACATATTAGATTTTAAGAAACAGGATCATATATGCTATATATATATATATATCCTTCAATTAAAAAATGGAGACGAGAGCTGAGGGATGCATTAAAAAAACGGATTACAAAAAAATCTTCAAAGAGAAGCACACAAGGCAAACAAAGCAGACAGCCAAGGTTATCTCGCATTTTTACCGCAGATGGAGTGAGTGATGGAGAAAGGTTAAGGTACTCTGCACTACCCAGGCAGGGAAGCAAGGAGGCCAAGGTTAGCTTTCTTTTAAAAATAAAATGCACACTCTCTCTCTTCCTGCAGCCTCTCTCCTGGTGGTTGCATCTCCTCTCTCTCAAGCTCATGTGTTGTGCTTAGGAAAATGCCTCCTGACTGGTGGGCCTAATTACTGGCTCCTCACTGACCCGCGCCGGGCCGAGGCCTCGTCAGAACACTGATTCAACATGAGCCCTGCACCGGCCAGCACCTCACACTAATGAATACTAATGAATAATTATCACTTGCTGGCTGGCGCGGCGGCCCACTGCAGGGACACATGTTAACACACCCGCTTGTAGAGCTGCAGGAGAAGCATAGAGGCCCTTACCCAGAGAACAGGCACCTCAACTGGTGCACAAGGCTATGCAGAAATATGCAAGTCTTCCCAAAGGGAGGCAGGGAAAAAGCATACAACCCCTCAAGGTTAAACCAAAGTAACAATGAGTAGAGTGGAGCGCACTGACCCCTGTGAGGACTGTTTTGATTGTCATGACCTGCGTTAGGCTTAATGTATATTGGGGAAATCTGTCAGACCAAGTGTAGAGTCAATGATCGCAGCAATGTAAACCTCTCCTTTGCTTCCTCCTGCTGTGTACTGTAGGAAATCGATACTTCAATATGACTGCGAAGAACTACTTACTGGATTTCAAACAGGGGGCAAGAGATGGGGAAAACAGGATGGAAACCTATGACCTAAAGTCAGCAATCATCATAAAATATTGAAACCAGGACTGTCCAGACAGCCAGTTGGTTTGGGTGCGGATGCTCAGACCACAGTGTCCTCAGGTTTGATTCTTAGTGCTGTTCTGTTTTATCTCAAGTGTGTATTTAACAAGAGCACAAAATCATTAAAAAAAGAGACCACAACAGGAGCACAGGAAGATTTCAGTAATCAAGGACTGTCACAGGACAAAATATTCAATAACTCTTGGTATTATTATTCAGTTTGAAAACACAATATTTACATCAACAGATCAGGATAGAAAAGTGTTTGTCTGTACACTCTTTACCTTTTCTGATGTAGTATTGTGACAGTGTGATAACACTGAGCAGTGGTGTAAAGTAAGGGAGCATGTTTCTTTAGAATACTTAAGTTTTCTGGTATTTTGCATGCCTCATTAAACTCCACTGGGGAAAAATATTACATTTTTTTTATAATAAGAGAAACAATATTACTGTGTAATATAAGTACGAAATGTCATAACATAACAAAGAAGTCATTTTGCATCATGAGCGGGCCTACTTCTACTCCGAGTGCTTTAAATGCACTACTCTGAACTTTACTTATAGAAATATTATCAAAGCTGGTCTTTTACTTATATCTTGGTGAGGTGGCTGCGGCTCAAGAGATAGAGCAGGTCATCTACCTAATTGTCATTGAATCTCTGGCTGCTCCAGTCTGCATGCTAAAGTCTGCTTGGGTAAGATACTGAACCTCAAGTGTGAATGTGTGATTATTAGATCGAAATCACTAAGAAAAAAAGTGCTTGAATTAATCCATTTACTTTAAAATACACTTTTTGGGTTCCTTTAACAATCCCGAGTGCTACTTCCAAAACCAGGGATGCAACTATGCCGATAAGAACGTTTTGTAGTTATTCCCTGTGTGTGTGCCATTTAAACAAAGAAATCCTCATTGCTCTTTCAGCTCTTTACACTATCTTTAAACATTTAGCCAAAGAACAAATTATGTAGCACAACAGACAAACACCAACTACTGATAACAGTAAATATTATATTGTCTTTTTTGCTATATTGAGCCAGCATATCGGCACATTCCTAATATCGGATCACAAAGTATAATGTATGTCCCACAATGACGGTACTTTCCCATGCTCCAGCAGATAAATGGGCTTCTACAACTTCTAAAAAAGTCTTTGAGTAAGTAGAAAAATAAAAAGTTACTTGGTATTATTGATACGTTTTTCAACCTTTTAACATTATGTCTTCATATGAGCTGATGTGAATTAAAACATCAACCGCCAATTTACAACCTAAAGATAAAAACATTCATGTCAGCCCAAATTACTCTTTTTCCTAAACTTTATAAATAGTGAACTTACCTGCTATTACATTACTGGTGTAAGTTCTTTGTCACTGCGCTGACATTTCTACGTGGTACATTTTAAGGTTAAATTATACTCAACTACCTAATATGACTGTGTTTTCATGTCTGTGTATGTGGGTGCAGGAGTGTGCACAACACACTGGTTTTCCCCCTTGTGAGGAAATGTAAAACTTCTTGGTGTGTTATTTTTCTCCCCACCGTTTGTTCTTTTGATCTGTGTGTACATTATCTCCAGCTCTTTGAATTTCAATTTCACTGTCATGTAAGCTCTTTTCATCACAGCCGACGGTTGCAGCTCTAATAATATTCAACTTTTAGGTCACAGTGGAATGCTAATTAGGTTGCTATTTTAATTAATATGTCCCTGCAGGTTTCCATATCAAATCAGTTTTAACACTATATTGTGCACTTTGAGCCAATAAATTACAATGAATCCCCAAAATAACGCCACTTCAAAAAAAGAGGAGGATTTTAAGGTGTACAGGAGCAGCGCTCGTTTGAACTGTGTTTACATAAATTGCTTATTGTTGCTTAATAAACTGCATAATATTAACCACATTGGGGTGTGTTTGAAACAGTTTCAATAAGCCATAGTAGATGTGTCTATTTTCCACTAATAAATCCATACATGAACCTGCTCATGAGATAAAAGCCACAATTTAACTGGTTATTTTCAAGGCCAGTATAGTGTTAAATGTGCTAAAGGGAGGGAGATAAGTGCAGTGCAAGTGCTAGAAT
>VURO01000363.1:19185-53654 GCA_015108175.1 Pelvicachromis taeniatus | reverse complement strand
CATTGCGTGCACAAAAACATGGCAGCTCCCATGGAACCAAAACCGTTTTAAACAACAAAGATTTAATGAATAACGAAAACATTGTAGTTATTTTGAAGTATGTTTTTATGTAGTGGAGATCATTTGTAACATGTTTAGAGTAACTTGTCATAATAGTCGGGGTTCCTTTTAAGGCTGCTTTTACCTTGTAGGTATAAATGTAACAAACAGCACTGGCAGTAATAACGAATGTTTAGAAAGTGCTTCATCCAGTGTGCTGTCCAGTATTGTCTCCACAGGCTTTGTAAAGTGGCTTTGACTCCATATGGACTCCATGGGTGAAGGCCTGATGGACAGGCAGCTGTGATCTCGCTGGTCCTGCAGCTCTGAGGCGTGTTTTCGCTGTGGTCACCTCTGATCAGCGCTCTCGCTCAGTTATGCAGCATAGAGCCAACTCTGGTGCTTCCTGGTTCTGCACAGCCTCTTCCATTTTACAGATATTCACATGACGGCATCTCTAGGATCAGCCAAAACATTAGGAACAGTCTTCTGCGCTCTCTCTATTTGTCTAAAACCAATGCTAATCAGAGAGGAGACACATAAGCATTCGACTGGTCGAGCTAATATAAACAGCAGAAGTCTTTATGTAACCTCAAGGTTATCTGCTACTCCAGCAGCCGCCGTACATCAATGCAGGCTTTAGCTGAGCGCACATTCAGAGCGATCACTATCACGTGAGGAAGATAAAAACGCTCCTTAGCTTTACTGTCCGTGCTCCAAGATAAAGAACGTTTAACGGTCACAATGACCACTTCACCTTAAACCCTTTTTTACTTTAAACACTATTTCCTTTGAACCTCTGCTAACACGCAGAGTACTGAAGTATTTTTATGGATACGTGTGAAATATTTAATCCTACATAAAATGACGTGTTTACAGCAAAAGCGTGAACAAATCTAAAGACATCATCATAAAGTAGGTCAGCCCTCACTGTTATTTGGTTCTTATAAGGAGATGTTTGGCAGCTATTTTTGACTGACTCAGCGCTGCAAATGGCTTCCAGAGTGTCTGAAAATATATCTTAAACAGCCCATGAACCCTGGAAGCTTAGCACGTTTGATCAAAGTGCTGCAGAGGATGTGTGTGCCTGTCAGTGCAGAGAGCGGCTGACATTAGGTCCTGTCTGCATTACTGCAAATAGGACATATTAGCTGCAAATAAAAAGCTCCTGACTGACACACTGGCAGTTAAATATAACTAGACCCAGAACGCACATTGTTTGACTTACTGCTGACATATAGTCCTACTGCAGTGCTGAAGATGCAGCTTTCATCTCTGGAATCACATTTTCTACGTACGACTTTCATGTGGAAAAAACTGAGAATGAGTGGGACTCACATGTGATCATGTGGTAACGTCCCACCAGTAGCACATTTTAAGTAGAACTGAGTTTTTAGCATTTTTCAACTCATTTTTATTTTATTTACACAGCACCAAATCACAACAATAGTGTCCTCGAGGGGCTGTTCAGCACGCCGGGTTATCTGCTACATTTCAGCAGACGTCAGCAGCATAAATCCAGACCATAATCTCTACTTACGGTATGTCGATACAAAATGTCGCCGTTCTGGTCATCACAAACCCTGAACGACAGTGCTGTCATCTCTCTCACCACTGCAAACATTTGGCCCTGTTTTATACTTCATCCATCACCACGATGTGGCCATGAAGAGAAGCAGTGTGTGACAACCACAGACAGTAAAGGTCCCCTGGGACTGAGACTACAGTGCAGGATCAGTTATCTATCCAGACCGCTGACACACACAGGAAGCTCAACGTTTACCATCAATATTTTGAAATCAAAACGTGGCCCCGTATTTACGTCGTAACCAAATATGCAAACACTAACAGCCTCTTCAAAAACAATGTGGATACTAAGTGACCACTTCATAACTACAAGACAATGTAGCAAAATATTGGGACAGTTTGTTTCTAAAGTGTCTAAAGCCTTAACAGAGAAGCTGAAAGACACATGTGGTCCTTTAACTAATGAATCTACTGTTTGACAAAAGCCTCACCGCTCTCAATGGACGGGACAGATGATGGTCAACGAGGCAAACGGGGAGAAAAGGCTGGCGTTGGCCAAATTACACATGACCTGGACTGAAAATTAGTGGCAACTAGGGCCGCCACGATTAGTCGACTAGTCACGATTACGTCAACTATCAAAATCGTCAACAACTAATTCAATAGTCGACGCGTCGTTTGAAGCTTTGTAAGATTCCAAAAGACGCAGGAATAAGTAGTAGGATTTAATAGTGTAATAACAGACTGAAACAGAAGATGGCAGCACTGCATGTACAAGGATGCCAGCTGCCGTTAAACCCTAATGAAGAAGAAGAAGCTGTGTCCCAGAATTCATAGCGCGGCCCTGCTCATTGTTTTCAACAATGTCTGTGGGCAAGTTAGTTTTAATATTACTCTTATTATTCTTTCTGGGTCACAAAATGAACGTTTAACATATTTTCAGGCAAGAATGTAGCTGTGTAAACCTCAAATATCTGCTCAGTTTATCAAGACCTCACATATTTTCAAAAGCGCTCCGACGTTTTCGAGACGTCTGTTACCCACCAGGTCGATAGCTAGCTGGCTCAGTATAGCCGGTGAGAACACCGGACTCCCAGCAAAACGTTTTCAAACCCACCGCCGTCTTTCGCTACTCAGGTTAAACATGATATATAAGTCACTTAGATAACTTAAAAATGTTATTGTTTGGCTTTTTTTAGTATTTTATTTGTTCCTGAGTAAATCGGTTTGGCTGAGATTAAAGTTATAGTTTTCACACAGCTGAATAAACGTCAAGCAGACAACTGCTTGTTTTATCAGAAGTGTGAGATCGAGAATATACTCCGGTGTCCTGTTATATTTTAGATAGCAAGGGGCAGACGGCTGAGTTTATTAAACTTCACCGAAACAATCTGCAAATTTCATTAAAATTTTATAAACTATCATCTTGTCTTTATTTTTAGTTAGCACATACCTTAAACACTCAAAGCTTTAAGCTAATGATAGTTATATAAGAGCAGATGCATGCTGGTGCAATAAGCTGTACGTTTTACGTCCAATGGATGCATGATCTGATTAGTTAACTAATCGCAAAAATAATCGGTGACTAGTCGACTATCAAAATAATCGTTTGTGGCAGTCCTATACTCTATATGGCATTTCCTGTATACTGAAATGTACCAGTGTTTTTAATCACCATTACACATCCCAGGTTCTCAGTAATCAGACAGAATAAGCCATGCAAAATTCATATCTCTTTTAACCATTAACAATCAAAACACAACAACATATGTTTGACACTGAATTATCAAAATTTTAAGTCCTAGAGTCTTGGTGACTCTTCCCTACCATCGCTACAAGAAACTGGACATTTTCTGGAAATGTAATTTTATAACAGAGTCAAAGCAGCTAAGGACACTTCGATTCTCTCGGGATTTTAATTGGACATAATTTGACAGTAATTGTGTCATAAATGTCTTATCCATCCTTACACCCTTTTCCTGCTTTTAAATAATCTTTGTGGTATAAAAACGACTATTTCAGCCATTGCTGAATATCAGGGAGTTGTGTGCGTAATTGTAAAAACAAATTAATAACAACTCATGTAACACACTCATGGGTTGTTGTGACTTTATCAACCATCCTGTGATCAAATATCTGTGTGTGTGTAGCATTGCACCTCAATGGGGATGTAGAGCATGAAACCTGGTTCCCCAGTGTGAGTCATGCTCATGACTCTGATCCCGTTGGCATAGCCCACACTCATCTCCTGTAAACACACATGCACATAAATATGGTCAATTTACTCCTCTTGGCAGGGTGAAGAGACAGACCGATGAAAAGGGACTTTAAAAAAGCCATCAGCTTTGCTGCATCTAGCCTTCCCTACCTTGCAGAACATGGAGGGGAAATGGTCAGGTGTCATGGAAACATATGACAGCTCAGCAAGAACATCCATAGCTCGAGGTCCAATCAGATTTAAAGCTGAGAAGAATAAGAGTTATAAACACTTAACAGACTTTCTGGTTAACAAAGCCCACATCTGATGTTATGTTACGCATGTAAAAAACAGAATCTGGTACAACTGTTGCTCACTTTTCAGACAGTTAAGATAACTGCATTCAAAATACACAAAATCTACTTTCAGATATGTAATTAATGCCATCCCTCCAGAGTCTGATTTTAAGGTTATTTAAATAACTGGGTTACAAGGCGAGAGTGGACTGTTTTTGCTTTTTGCATCGTTTCTCCCTTTAAATGTTAAATGAGCACCAGATGGCGATATCAGAGCAGAAACCCCAGTTGCTGCATGCATACCAGTGTACTTCCAGCTAACATCCTCCAGGTGGAGGTGCGGGTCATTAGGCATGTGCTTCTTTATCCAGGACCAACAGTGGACCTGCTGGTCTGTCGGAGAGATAATGAAGAAGCTGGACAGCAAATGAGAAAGTGAGCAATTTAAAAAATCTGTCATGTACTCCATATCTACAGTGCCACTGCAGATGTTTCAAACCTGTTCTTGCTGAGGCGGACCACACTGCAGTCGTTCTCATAGCCACCCCTCTCATTCAGCATGCCGGTGTGGACAATGTGTCCAACGGGAACATCCAGGTCATTGGCACAGAGATGTTGCAGCAGCTCCAAGGCTTGGTCACCTGTTGACTGAGCCATCAGGACAGAACAGAGGATTCAACCTGAATACTTTTAAAGCTAAATGCATTAATCATAATTGACTTATTTGCTCAGGTTTTTCCCAGCTGACAAAGACCTGCAAAATAAGAAAAAAAAAAAACAAAACAAACACACACACACACACACACACACACAAATCCCTCAACAACAACAATCTTTGCGAGTATCTAGCACAGACAGACATACATAACACTGATAAATATCATATGCTGACTGAATATGACCACATTAACAACAGTAGGTAGCACAGCAGCAGTTTTCCCCTCTCTACAACCCTGATCTAATTATTTTTCCACAGTGATTCAAGACTCACAGTCAGTTCGAATTTGGTGAAGGAGGACATGTCGATGACACAGACGGCCTCTTTGCAGCATTTCACCTCTGCTCCAACTATGTCAAACCAGTCTGGCTTATAAAAAGTCTTACTCTGGTCCAGGGACAGCAGATCTACAGAGAGAATTCAACCACGTAATTTAATTGATTAGACAAAACTGCCTTAAAATCTTTCAAAATCTTTGTACTTCAAGACTTTCACTCATGTATATTTTTTTGTACTCGGCTTCTCAGTGGTACAAACCTTTTCCTGGAGGAACAAAGTACTTGGGCCTTTCAAAGCCATGTTTCTCCATCCAGCGAGCCCCCTGGGTGTCCAGGCGGTCGTACAGAGGACTGGTCCTCAGCTGACGTCCAGTTTGGAAGTCCCACCGGGGAACCTTCAGCTCATACAGCAGGGCTGAACATGGACACAATAATATTAGAAGGAAAGATAGCAGAGCAAGAATTAGAATATACTACACATTATAAACATCAAACACCTGTAGGATTTATAGTAATTTAACTAAAGCAACAGCAGAATTATTTAATTAATTTTTTAAACAGTACACCAAGGTTCAGATGACTATACAGCTTTTGTCTACTTAAAAGCAGGAACCAAACACCCAACAGCGCTCAGTACTCACGCATGACTTCCATCACTCTGTGTCTCAGGAAGGTTCGGCTGCTCTGCAGGTTGCCAAAGCGTTTGATGTCCAGCGGCCAGACATTGGCAGTGGGGTAGCCATAGGTCATCCACTCTGCCAGGTACCTGGATACCAAACCACACAACAGGCCATTTGTCCCTTCTTGTAATGCAAACAAAGCACGTTCACAACACAGTCTTGATCGCTGCAACTGATAAACCATGGCTGAATTATTTCAGGTGAACCCAATATCGATCATGTGCTTACTCTGAGAATACAGTGCCATCTAGTCTTAAAAGGTACACTAATATTTGTTCTTACTTTCCAGCCCCTCCAGCAAAGGCCAGGCCTGAGGAGTTCATCCCTGCCAGCACATAGTACCCGGACACACCTGGGGTCTCGCCCATCAGACAGCGCATATCAGGTGTGAAGGACTCCGGACAGTTGACCAGCTGATGGATCTCAGCTGACTCGAGACTGGGCATTCTCCTCAGCAGGGCACTGAGCATTGGCTCTGAAGGCAGAAAACAAAAAGTGCTCTAAAATGTCGCAAATGCAGATGATGATTTAATACATTTTACTTGACTTAACTTAAACAACCAGCCACACCATAACCAAGAAATATTACTGTGCTGCTTCTTGTTCTCTTGCCCACCTCGATTGTTTTCTATTTCTGTTACTGGAAAAACCCTGAAACACCACCCACCATAAATCATCTACTATTATAACAGTCTAAAGGTTCCAGCTGCAGCCTTTAACCATGTTGTTCCATCAACAGTCCAATATGTTATTACAAAATAAACACTTTAAAAAAAAAAAACTAAATCTAAAGCTATGCAGGTTAGTCTCACATAAGAAAAAGGAAGGCAAGCAAATCTTCATATATTTGAGAATTGATAACCAAGTTATTTTTGCCCATCACGATGACGCAATTTAAAAAATTACTAATAATGGATTAACAAAATAATGAAATGAATTGCAGCTCTAACATTATCAGAGTTGAATTCTACTATATTGCAATCTATTACAATACATGAATATAATATACATTCATAAAATACAGTACACTCTAACATCATATATTGTGATGGATTCTTTCCACAACCTTTTTAAGCCTTACACTTATAAGATAAAAACAAATGGGAAAAATAACAGGGCTGCAGAGCGGTCGATCACAGACTGCTTTGGCATTGTGTGCTGCTATAATAAACTCCTGTTTTTATGGCAGCCTGGTATGAGAAATCTCACATTACTGGTTTAAGGCCAAGGCCAACAGACAGGTGTATTTATACATGTGTACAGAGAGGTGGGTCAAAATCATTTAAGGTAGCCTTAAACAGAAGTGCATAAGAATAGATATGTCCAGTCTTGCTTGCTTGCTCGGTCTTGTGTAGCTGTTAAAGGAAACCAATGAAGGTTTGACTGTCGTTATTTTAGAGGCAAACCTCATAAAATTTTCAACGTTTTATGACGCAGTCTACATATGTGGCTACTTTACTGCTAAGAAAAACTAAACACACCTTGCCTTTGTGCTACATTAATGACAGGAGAGTTGATCAAGTGTCCTTCCTATTCCGTTATTCCAGCCATTAACATTATCCAATTCAGTGCTGCAGGCAAGACTATTTCAGCTGTCACTGGGCAAGCAGCTGAGTATTGTAAAGTGCCCGACTAATACGCTTGCAATATTAGACAGAAAACACCAACAATCTAGTAACTCCATATGAGCAAGTATTCAGTAAAGATTGGTAAGAAAACATCCAATTGACAGGCGGAGACCCCCAGCAGAGACAGCCTCAGAGTGGGTCAGCCATCTACATGAAAGTGGGAGCATAGATCGATAACCCATGTTCCTAAAGCTGTGTTTTGGGGGAGTTTTGTTCTGTTTTAGCAATTATATTGAATATATATATTTATTATTATATTTTATTTTTTTTATTTTTTTTACCAAAGTGATCCCAGTCCTCCTGCATGTTCTGGATCTCCAGCTGGTTGCGACCCTCTGTGAAGATGGGTTTTGGGTTTTTCTCAAAGCCTCCTGACAGAAGGCCTCCCTGCCACGGCCGTGCATATATCCTGCCATCCATATCAATCACCACTAGCAAAGAGACACACAGTTAGAAAACAACGAC
The DNA here is from genome assembly GCA_015108175.1 of Pelvicachromis taeniatus. Classification (NCBI taxonomy): domain Eukaryota; kingdom Metazoa; phylum Chordata; class Actinopteri; order Cichliformes; family Cichlidae; genus Pelvicachromis; species Pelvicachromis taeniatus. The sequence continues at coordinate 45,826 of VURO01000363.1, read as the reverse complement.
CGGCTGGACTTGTTTTTAGCCTTTCAGCAGGCATTGACGTGTTGCATATTGCTAATCACATTATTTGGCTAAGTAAAAAGGTACAGCCTGTGCCCTAGTTTTTTCTTTTTACTATGGGACTGAAAAAAAAAAAAACACTAGACATAACTGTCACTCTGATATAATGTGCAATTAGTTAATTAATTTCCCCCCAAAAAGAGAAAAAAAATCACAACGTGAACGTTCTTTAATGCAGACATGATTACAGCTGTCTACACCGTAAAATTGAATGGACTTCCTAGCTTTTTAATCTGTGAGACCTGGTGTGTTGGGTGGAAGTGGCTCCTGGAGAGGTTTGGTGAGGAGGTAGAAGTGTTCACACCCATGGAGGGGAACTGACACCTTCATCTCACTAGCCTGTCCCAGCTCATAAGCCCACTGAAACAGAAACAGTCAGAGCAACCAAATACAATTAGAACAATGTGTTGTTATAACAACTACAAACAAGACGCTTATAGTCACCATAAGAAACAACTGTATCAACTAGTTTCACAGAGGGAACATTTTGTTTAAAAGAATTACATTATTATTATTATTAAGAAGAAGAAAAAGAAAAGAAGAAAAAGAATCGCTGCCTGTCCTGCTTACATATTCCAAGCATGACACTGACTTTCCACAGAAACAGAAGTCATTCCAAAATGTTTACAGAGGTTGTTTTTTTTTTTTTATAGATTCCACTTCTCATAGACTCAGTATTATTAATGCATCTCCCATAGAACGATTTACCTGTCCAGCACAGCTGACAAAATATTCACACTTAATGGAACCACGGTCAGTCTCTACAGCTGTTACACATCCCTTCTCTACCAGAACCTGCTGAACACTGGTTCGCTCCAAGATCTGAACCCCTGAAGGAGAAGAAAGGGGAAAAAAAAGAGGGTGGGCTAGCAACAGCAGAACGCACGATTTGTGGTCTACCAAACCAAACTGCGAGTCTGTGTTACCTTGTCCGGCTGAAGCCACAGCAAGGGCATGGTTAACATCTGGTGGAGACACGACAGCATCTTCAGGAAGGTGGAGTGCGCCTACCAGGTCATGAATGTTAACAAGGGGGTGAAGTTTGGCTACCTCTTTAGGTTTAATAATATTACAATTGATCCCCATTACCCTGTGAACGAAGTGAAAAGGTCCAAAGTCATTTATGTTTTTTTAATCAGTGAAAAGGGAAAATCAGCTGGCACTATTATTTCAAACAAAAACTTTACAACATGCGAGTCCCCAAAAGCTTGTCCTCACAAAGCTGGTAGAGCTTTACAGCTTAATCCACATAGCAGTGGTTTAAATACTGACTACAGGACTTACTTCAGCCTTGATGCGAGGCGCTTAAGAGAAATGAAGCGATCCTGATTTTGAGCCAAACACAAAGACCCTGTCTTCACAAAACCTGCAACACATACCACACACCACATATGACTCAGTCAGTGAAATCTATAATTAGTATTCTAGCTTTGCAGTTTGTTTAATGCCAGTGCACATCAAATGACAGCTTGGACTTCAGCAAAAAATATCTGGTTGTGTTACATACAAATGTTTCTAAATGCATTGAGATAGAAGGCAGTACGCTGTCACAATTCGCTCCCTTGTCCTTTTTATGCTTTAGAAGCTATAATCTGGGAAGCCACAAACACAAACTGTTCTACAATCTATAGTAATAATTAAAATTTAAAAAAATATGTAGTAATGTGCATGTGGGAACTGTTAACTGTCAGCACCAATAGTAAAATGGTGAAACAGCAAACCTTTCTAAGAATAAAATAGCACCAGGCTAAGTTAAATATAACAAAAACCAAATTCTGTAAATCATCTGACCTGTTTTAACCCCCGTCTCCTCCTCCAGCTGCTGGTAAAGACTACTGGAGTAGTTGGCCATTTGACACTCGATGGAAATGGGTTTGGCCACGCTGACAATACCAGCACATAGTCTTGTTGTTCCTGCACCAAGTCTGATTAGGATAGTAATGGCCAAGAAATCATTAACAAAACAATATCAAATCTAATATTTCTTTTCACTATCACCTCCTAATGTTCAAGCTATCCCTACTCTTGTATAAGATCAGTGGTCTGAGTTAATAACATCTCTCTCTCTTCATGCAAATTTTAGCCAACAAACACAAGGGCTTATCTGTCATTTGTCGAGTTGAAACACTCACCTGCCCTGCTCAAGTAGTACAATATCAGTCCAGCCCAGTCTAGCCAGGTGGTAGGCCACTGATGTTCCCACAATACCTCCTCCACAGATGACAACCCGGGCCTGGCTGGGCAATGGAAGCAGCTGGGAGTCTCCACTGACAGTCAAACACTGAGGGGAAGTCCAGAGACCCCTGCCTACCAATCTATACCCCGTCTGGTGAAGCAGCCGCAGCCGGGGGAGCATAACAGGGGACAGAGCCCTGGAGCTCCGCACACAGCTGGACATAGCTGTGCTTTCTGCAATCAGTGACACGGGATCTAAAGTTACTCTATAACCTTTAATAAGAGGACAGTACCACAGTAAATACATAAACATGACCCCAACTTTACCAATATCCTGACATAATTTCAATAACATATGATCCGTTTTCTACCGTGCGCAGGGTGTGATATGGAGCACTTGTATGATTTTAAGTTGTTGTATTTTTTTAATCTGAAATAATTTGATATTTGCTGTCGATATGGTTGTGTCAATGTCACAATTCCATTTTAATATGGTTATGAAAATACTAATAAATTTATTGCTACACCGCAATCTATACATCTCTGCCAGTACTGCTGACCTTTTATGCTAACAGCATGGATTACTTTGCGTTCTAAACTTCCTATGTCAGGACCTTTGACAGTGACTACCATAAGCCAGATTAAATTGTCAACACTGGAAGTCGCCAGTTTCCATAAGGTTACACAAAGATGCACTGCTGTTCCTAAACTTAAGTTGCTACATTCAGCTTAACCAGACATAATCCAAAGTAAATACAACATTAAGCACTTTGAATAGGGCCTGGAAATTCAGCAAGGTGAACTTACAACAGTCCTTCAAATGACTGCTTGTATTATAAAGACTGCTGTTAGCCTTGAAGCACTACTGTGCTTGTATTCTTAGCAGTACAGCTAGCTTTAGCTAACAGAATGTCGATATCTTTGTTATTTACACCTTTAGATTAGTGGCAGATACCTAGCAGACCTGTAGATGACCAAAGCGTACAAAGTTTCCTAACATTTGGGGGTATGTGTTGGCAGTACTGAAGCTAGCACTATTGATAATGTTAGTCACATAGCACAGCTTAGGCTATCGAAAAGCTAGCCAATGTTTATTATTTTTGCTAACACGACGGCTAAACCAGGCTTAAAATCTTCTTCTCTGATCATACCATTTATTTTTCACAACTACATTAAACTCACCGATTTAGTCAAGTCCAGTGATTATGATATCTCAATACTAAAATTGAAGGATAGTCAGTAAGGTGTAACTGGAAGCCGACTTCAGAGACTCCCGTTAGTTAAGTGGTACCTCTTCCGGTGTAACCCTTCAAAGTAAATTACGTCTGCGTCTTTTTAGAATGGCTCCATTAACGGTGGAGCGGTTATCAGCAGAAATCATTCATCATCATCATCATCATCATCATCATCATCATCATCATCATCATCAATTATTTATGTATTTAGCACTCTAAAAACACACTAGGTAGACCAAAGTGTTATACAAAACTAATTAAAATACAGCATAATAAAAACCAGATAAAGCAATAAAATAATAAAAGACAGTCAGTTGCCCACAGAGTTAAACACCAGGGAATAAAAGTAAGTTTTTAGTCTGGACTTAAAAACTGGCACTGATGTAGATTGTCTAATATGGAGAGGAAGGTTATTCCAGAACATCGGAGCCACGCATGGTCATGGTCACCTCTAAGTTCAACTCATCCAACTCAAATACGTAGGATATATCTAGAAAGTTGCAAAACTACTTATTATGAATCGAATAATGTTTTTCCTTAAATTTACTTTTTCTATTTTTTATAGTTGTTTTTTATTTATTATCTCGAATTCACCTTTTCTTCTTGTCCGTTATGCTGCTGCAACAAACGAATTTCCCCAGTATGGCCTTATTATTAAATTTTGCAGCGTGACTTTTAAAATATGTTAGGTTGCTGAATTATGTCACCAAAAAGTGCTTCAGTTGTTAAGATCGCAATTCTTCTCTTAAAGATATCAGCTAGGTTTGCACATCGGGAGTATTTAAAAATGTCTTTGAGTATTTAAAAATGACCATGTACCTCAAAAACGATGTCTTTTTCTTTATTTTAACTTCTCAAAGTTGGATTTATCAACACAACTATGCATAAGCATTGGTAGTATACTTACAGTGTTAGGTACTCTTTTGCTAGTACCAGGTTGGACACTCTTTTGCCTTGTTAACTACCTTAAATCTTCATGTCATTGTTTTAACAAGGTGCTGGAAACATTCCTCAGAGATTTTGATCCATTTTGGCATCACACAGTTGCTGTAGATCTGTCAGCTGCACATTTATGATCCTAATCTTCAGTTCCATCACATCCCAAAGGTGCTCTACTGCACTGAGATCTGAGACTGCATGAAGGCCATTTGAGTACAGTGAACTCACTCCAACAGGTAATGCACTTGATGTTTCTAAAATGTGATGTTCAAGAAACATCAAGTGCATTAGCTTTTGGAAGCAGCCTCTACTCTAAAGGAACATGGACATGGCCACCAGTAATACTCAGATAGGTTGTAGGGTTCAAACAATGCTCAGGTGGTACTACGAGGTCCAAACTATGCCAAGAAAATACCCCCAATATGATTACACCACCAGGAGCAGCCTGAACTGTTACAAGGCAAGATGGATTGATGCTTTCATGTTGTTTTTGCCTACCATCACAGTGTTGCAGTTTGATATTCATCGGACCAGAAGCAATTTTTCCAGTCTTTAATTGTTAAATGTTTCTGAGCCTATGTGAATTGTAGACTCAGCTTCCTGTTCTTTGCTGAAAGGAGTGGCACCCAGTGTGGTCTCATGCTAGTGTAGCTCTGCTTCAAGATTTGACTTGTGTATCCAAAATGGCCAGACTGCTTCAGCTCAAAGAGGTCAGGCCATTCTCCTCCGACTTCTGATATCAACTATAGCATTCTAGAGATGGTTGTGTGGGAACATCTCAGTAGATGAGCAATTTCTAAAATGTTCAGACTAGCCTGCCTGGCACTAATGACCATGCCAAATTCAAAGTCACATAAATCAGCTTTCTTACGCATTCTGATGCTTAGTTTGAAATTCAGCAGGTCATCTCGACCGTGTCTACATGCTTAAATGGACTGAGTTGCTGCCATGTGATTGGCTGATTACATATTTGTGTTGATGAGAAGTTGAATTGGGAAACTTAAGAAGTGGCTGGCAAGTGTATACTGCAATAGCATAGAGCTGGGCCTGCACAGAGGTAACCACTGAGGGGAGCCAGAAACCTTCTTTACAGGATTTGCAGGTATTGTCTGCATGCTTCTGTAGCTGCAGTGTTCCAGTAAAACACTGGGTACTAAAAGTGAGTTCTGGTCTATTTCTAATCCTTATTCATATTCATGTTCACTAAAGGTAGAAATATAACTTACTGTCACTAAGTACCCCTTCATGTTAGTGAAATTAACACCCAGAGGGTTAGTAACCCTGTTACTCCTGCGACCCTATTTTCAAGAAGGTCAAAATACAACATTATAATGCAGTTAAGAATATTTGATTCTTCTTCTTCTTCTTCTTCTTCTTCTTCTTCTTCTTCTTCTTCTTCTTCTTCTTTTCCAAAGAAGCAAGTAATTAAACTTTTTCAGCAGATTTATTTTTACCGTTACTTTCTTATCTTAAAAAAAGATATATTTCCACTTATACAATCGTCCAGCTTTCTCATTCAGTTTCAGTTTTTTCACACAAACAAGGAAGAAAAACATTTAATGTATGGCAACAACAAGTTCTTTTGAGATTTCACAAGTAATCAGGTAAAACTGGGATCTGTAAAGAGGTGAGACCATGTCCACTGAGGATGGAGGTTGCACAAAATAATCGTTATTGTAATCAGCTTATCTAAATTTATTTTTAATGTGTTGCACTGCAAACTAAAAAGCCTCACATCCACTTTATTGGTGAATTTTCAGCCACGTGTCTGAAATGAAATGAATCTAAATACATATAAAATAGCTAGTGCCTTTTTATTTTATTTGTGTACTTATCTCTTAAATTTTAAAAGAAAAGAGTTTTTAGTTGAAAATTACTGACTAAATTACTTCCATTAATTGTTAATAGTATATTTACATGTAATCTTTTCTTTTAAAAACACATTCATGCTTATCTGTGTGTGTTTCCTTGTTTTCTATTCACTTAATAATTAAATAAGTCCCATATTTTAAATATTACTTAGTTTAAGTAGAAAAACTTTGTGCAATTATCCATTTCATATGCTTGGGGGAAAGCGCTGTGATTGACCAATGAGGAAATCAATAAACGTTTCCTAAAAATAAAAATGTAGCAATAGCAGATTCATCATGAATGTGGGATTTTTATTCCAGTTTGATTTTATGAAAAGCTTTCAGTGAAACTCTGGAAGCTGCTGTTGCATCTATATTGTTCACAGCTCTTCTCTCATTGATGGATCAGTATAACTATTCTATTATTAAAGCTTATGGGTTAAATCCATGGGCTACCACTAGATTCCTTACAATGTATGCCTACTTGATCATTTAATAGAGAAACAAAATAATTATTTGTGCTCGTCCAAAGAAAAAGTCTAGTTTCAAATAAAGTCATCCGTCTTATAAAAACAAAGGAAAAACACTTCAAGACACAGAATCATTTGCTCCATGACAAGCCACGAAGGAAATATTAAACTATATTTATTGACATGTTTAAATCCAGCTATTTACAAGTTATCATAATGAGCAAGAAAAATATTTCACACTAGCACAGTTCAAGAACCCAACACGTTTTGTACACACTGGCTTCTGGGCACAAAAGCCAGTTATGTATGTTGCTCACTTGTACATGAGATAGCAATAGCCCTGTCTCAGGTGTATTTTGGCACAGTGATAAATCAACAGATTTAAGCTGAATTTTTTTCCCATTTATTTTCCACAAGTTACATACAGCATACTTTACATTACTTCTGACGTTACCCAAAACATAAAGCTAAAACATAAATTTAAAAGAATGATGTTGTCATTTTAAAGAGACTGACTTTTGCATTCTGCTCCAAGATAGTAATACGTTTAAGAGAGAGGAACTTACACATATTCAACATTAAGGATGCATGTACACATGTACACTTTTTAGGCATTACTGAAATAATACTTAAATTATTGGCAAAAATAATCATATAATACCTGGTAGGAGAAAGCAAGGATTATGCTAGCTTTGTTGGTAATTTGACTGCCAGATTGCATCAAACAGTAAAATAAATCCTACATTTTACTGTAAATCGTTGCAGGACTACTATGGATTTTAAAACTAAAATCTTCCTTCAAAAGTCAAATGCCAATCAAATGAAACAGGTACATTCGATTAAGGGAACAGAATGAGAAGTCTAAAAAATGAAGAGTTCCAAGAGGCCTAAAACCTCCACTGGAGGATTGAACTGTATGCGAGTTCAAAGGAGGGTTTGATAACATAAATAAAAGGAATGGGAAAACCGAATCAGCACTTCAAATATCTCAGAACATCAAGGGCCTCCAACAGAAGTCTCCAATTGTGGGCTTCATTTTGGTTACTTTGATTTAATAGGTTTGATGATGTCAGACAAACATTGACATGTTAGTGACTGGACTACAAAACAGATCAATGAAAAGACTTCAGACCTCATTCTGTTGAGTAAGGTCTTCTGACACACTGTTGAACTCAGTGGCCCGAGTGCTCATCCCCAGATACTGCTTCAGGAACTCACTGAAACGTTTTTGGTTGTTCCACTTGCGGGCTGACTTCCGAATACCAATGAAGCCACCATACCTCTTCTGGTATGATCTTCCTGGAGACATGAGTCTCCTGTAGCCATGCCTCCCTTTGACAAAGCCACCAAACCTTTTGGACATTAGCACTGCATCTCCCTGCCCTCTTGCTGCCGCATCAGGGTGTCCTCCTTCCTGACCTTCCTCATCTTCCGCATACTCATCCTCCAGGGACATCACATTCTGGGAATTATAGGCAGTGTTGAGGGGATTTCCCTTCCCTCCCAGATCTCTCTCCTCAGCATCAAGTCCATGGAGCACATGATCAACCCTTTGTAGTGCAATAGGAAGAAACAAACGTCCTTTCATCGTCTGCTCGTCCTCCCCAGGAAACAGAGCCTCCACCTCCTCCTGAGATCGTTTCCACACTGAACCACTTGGGGACAAGATTGGTGACAGCAGTGCTTCACAACAGAGGTCCCATGAAGAGGATGGAGAAATGCTGCTTTCGCACTCAATGAAACACACCTGACAAAGACAAAGACAGGAGATAATCTTCATTTCCCTGCTCCCATTGGAGGGGATCATTGTAACAGGCAAAAGTTTGCACATAAGGTACTTTCTCAGACAAAAACACCCAATAAATTATGCTGCTGCATTTAAAAAATGTGTTAAAAAGAAAAATGCACATCAGTAAATTCGTATTATTTTTGATGGTAATGTAATATCAACCAAGGATGAATTACTGTGAAGACTGAAGGCATTCTCACAGTATTCTTGGCTGACAATCACTTACTGTTGGTTACATCATTTCGCCAGTTTCCAGCTGATATCTGAGTTTACTTATGCTGATTCCCAGACATACAACTGATATACTGACAACACAGCCGATGTCCATGAAATAAAAGGGCAAGTTTTTTTTTTGTTTTTTTTTTACCAGATCTGTTCGTGTGTGTGACTGAGTTGTTTATCTCAGTTCCTAACAAATATTAAAACTAATCACAGTCATTGGTTTGCACTATACAACACCATACACCTACCCATGCTGACACACTGATGACACTGACTAACACAGTCTATGTGGTTACAAAATTGGTACATTTTGGATGAAGCTGTGTCTCTCCCATTGTGACTCCTGAGCAATTGATGACACACAGAAATAGGTAATATAACTATTATAGACGTCTGAGAAACTGGAAAATGTAATGTATTGTTAGATGATTGGGTAATCTGAGTACTAAACACGTCTACACATTAAAAGCTTAGACATTTACACATGTGTTACAGTATTAAAGCACATGATTTGCTAGGGCTGCTTGAGTGGAAAGTCCTTAAATTGAAAAATGCCAAAATCAATAAGATAAAAGGACATTGATTGGATTTCTGGCCTTGTTATCACCTCTGTCTTCCACATCAGCTCTTCAGTGGGCATTTGTGATGTGTCTGAATGTCTGCCTGCTTGCCTGCGCAGGGCACTGACATACAATAATTACTAAGATACCCCTAACCTAAACTACTACATGTCAAGCACTAATTCTCACCTCAGCCCAAACGCTAACCCTTAAATCACACCTTCACCCTTAAATAGCAAAATAGGAACCTGTTTTTCATCACCAAAGATGACGTGTTGATGCAGTGTGGATGCGGATCCATGCTGTATCTGGTATGCTGGTTTGTATTACTGGACTGCGTCTGTCAAAATAAGATTGAGGATTCTAACATCTAATGCATGGAATACTGAGTTGCTTACAGGAGACTGCAAGATTCCCACGTGAAATTAAAAGAAATTGAAAATCTCAATTAGCAAAGGAGGAAAAGGTGGTGAGTATTGCTTATAATAACAAAATGTCTTTTAGGCTCACTTAAGATCCCTTTAAATACCACAGTGACCTAAGTACCTAACACTAACAGTTTAAAAGGTTATGTTTTAAGACACTTTGAACTTGAATGTCTTCTAGTGTGCTCCCTGCAAAAATTGACTTAGAAGCAGACATGCCATTAAGTGGAGAAAAACAACCACCAGGCATAAACACGAAGAGAAACACACATCTATCCCCAGGAATCAATTAGCCACAACAAATTAAAACTCAAATGCCAAAAGGGTAGTTTGTTGAGTCAGTCAGTGAGGGAGCTGTTGAGAGGATGAGATAAATACAGGGAGGTGGAGTGAGGGGTTTCCAGTTTTTATTCACTAAATGAAAAGAACACAAGTGAAGAGATTAATGTGGCGCTTTGTGTTAGCTTATTTATTAATGTGAGAGAAGACCAGTTTTGTCTTCATGACATAGCTGCTGTGTATTATTATATTATTAATATTTCATAGATGATGTGCAGCAAAGCAGTAGCATCATAATAAGACACTGTTAAAAAATGATTATGTATAATGCCATCAACCACTGATTATTTGGTTGATGGCAAATAATTAATAATTATTGTTTCTATTCTTTATTTTATTTATGTAAAAAATCTGTTCCACAATGTGAAAGTGACAAATAGCAACTACATTTTAACTGCTCCCAATTTTTTTCTTCTGTTGCCTCCACTATTGTGACAATGGTTAAATGTTTTACTCTTATAACCACAACCTTGTGTGTGTTGAGCCCTTACCATGGTGTTAAAACTGAGCCGTTTGGGCAGGATGTTGTTGCAAGACAGGCAGTCAGCCTGGCAGTCACTCTGTCCAGGATCAAAGAGACAGAGCAGAAGCAGAGTCACCACAGTCTTCATGGTCCCACCTTCTGTTGCACAACAGGACAGAGCAAAGGCACATGTTCAGTCCAACACTTTGATACTGAACTAACTACATATATATACCCGGGTATCTTATATTCTGTAGTATTTGGTATTTTCCATCCATCTTTCCAGAATATCAGAGTCTTAAAACACTTATGAAAGTGCTATGAAAAGTAGTTTCAGCTAAGTATGCAGTGATTAAGTCTGTATCTTCTGATATGTCATGGTTTGACTTATTCTCTTTGCACCAATTATATTTTCTGTGAGCCAGATAACGATTGATGAAAGGGACAAAGAAACAGATCTCTGCTGAATTTACAACTATATTTCTGTCAAAGAAGTTTTGTTTATTTGAAGTGTTCTGCTCCATTATCTGTCAGGGTGTTATGTGCCAAGATATGTTTCTTTGCGTTTCTGTTGTTTTTCTCTTTCAGATGTCAAGCCTCCATCGATTGGCCAGTTCAAAGATGATTGGCATGGACCTATTGGCTGGTCTAGGCAGAATAGGCCAATCAGTCTCTAAGGATCAGTATAAAAGAGCAGCTCCCTGGCCCAGCTGGGTGGCTTCTGATCTAGGAGGAATGTTTGCTTGAAGATTGTTATGAATGTAAAAACAGAGTGTTGGTGGGAGGCTGGACAGGTAAGTTTGGGGTACCCCTGTACATTGGCAGTAGAGTCCTACCTGTTTAAAAACACTAGATTATGCGGTTGATGCCACCTTTGTATGTTTTTTACTGACCTTTTGGTTGAGCAGTTAGACAGGCCTTTTGTTTTGCATATTGTTTTATTTAGGGAAGCTGTCGACCTCTTTTTGTTTTATTAATTTCTTTAATTTGGCTCAACCGCCTGGTCCTCCTCCCTCAACTGTTTACTTCTGTTAAGTCTGACTGCAAAGGCATGGTAAATTAACAATAAAAGCCTGCCCCACTGTTAACTCTGTGGTTGTCCTCCTCCCTCATTGATTTTGGTTGTCTGGTGTTGCTTTCTCTTCCATGCCTTAGCCCCACTATGGTGAGGGGACGTAACACATGTGGGGGCTCATCCGGGATCTCTTCATGCCGTGGACAACCTAAGTTGTGTTGTGTGTTTAAGGTGGCTTTAAGATGAGTTTTGACCTGGTTGATTTTGTTGTGTCAGGGTATCCAAAATCAAGCATGCAGTATAGTCTTTAAAAAGCACTTTGTGCTTGTTAAGCCCACAATCATTTTCAATTAGCCGTGTAGGCAGTATGAACATATGTTTTAAGCTAATGTGACAAGCTTGTTACAGAGTCTTTACTGTAGCAGTTAGGGAGCAACATTATCATAAATTTGGACTCATGTTTCTGGCCACCAGGCAAATGTAACTATAAAATTCAGTCTCATTGAGCTCTGTGTTTTTTTGTTTTTTTTTTTGTTTTTTTTTTGTCTCAATAGTGGGATTTTTTTTCTTACAAAGTCCTCGGGGAAATATCTTGCTCTGAAATGTCCCTCTAACATCAGCTGCTAACTGTGTCTGTCTGACGCAGACAGTGTACGACACATTTTTACAGGTTTTTCTATGAAAATATCTCTGCTGTAGTTGATAATAGTATAAGAGAAGTTATCATGAACAAAAGCTGTTTATTAGTGTCATATTTTATGCATTAGATTAAGTTGTTTTTTGTTTTGTTTTTTACTTTCAAATATATTTTTGATGACCTTGTACCGAGCTCGCTAAGCTCATTATTGTAAATTAAGCCAAATACATTGACAAAAACCTGAGTAGGTAGTTGATGAGGGAGCACTGAATGCATCCCTCAGTCAACCTGCCTTCACCTCTGCCACCTCAGGAGAGGCGGTTTTGTTCAGTTGAATAACTGCCTCACTGTCTCCTGACTCCTCGTCATGGCTCTAAAATACCAGTAGCCTAACTGAAGTGTGTATTGGTAAATCAATAGAGCTGAAGTAGCAGACAGATTTATGCACCTTTTCTTGCAGTCCCACACATTGTTCACTTGGTCTGTTCTATATTACAATCTGTCTTCTTTCTCATGGTGATGCCTTCATGTGGAACTTAGAGTCTTACTTGTATTACATATGTCTATGTATTATATCAACAAAAATGTTGACATTTTTTCTCAGTTTGGCATTATGGTGATAACAGTATTGATTTCTGAGCCAGAAATGATCACATTTGTATGAGAGGATAGTTATCTCCTTTAAGGACTGAAAGGTGCATTCACACACTGCATGGATGCATTACACCTGACAATTAATGCTAAAATAAACATTTAAAAATTACTAGAATGTCCTTGACCACACCACTATTGTTCTATCAACTGAGGTGAAACCAGTCATTTGTGCAATTAGTATCATTAAGTCACACAAACATACTCACGTCCACTTATCCTTTCCAGGGTTGCGGGTCTGATAACTATTTTCCATTAATATCACAATAATCATACATAGAACTGAAAGTCACTTTTAATACAAATTACTTTTAAATAACATTTTAATTATTACTGATACTAATATTTTAAACTTTCACTAGCTTCTCATCAGTGTGTGATTTGCACTGAACACTATGCAGGGCAGAAAAGAGAAACTAAGAACAGTTCAAGAGGAAAAGCAACACAGCCACATGAAAAAAAAAAAGAAATACTTAATGAAACTAAGGGATAAATGAAGCGACAATGGGCATACAGACAGGGACAAAAACTAAATAAAACAGTTTGACCTTATTTTGGTAGGCAGAGTCTGGCAAGTCTGACGTCAGAAACACAATTACAGTTTTCGTCTCATTAAACAAACTCGTTAACTCCGTTAATTGATGCCTCAATTAATGCCTCCGGCAACAAACTGAGTCATTGTTTCTTGATGACAAACAAATTTGAACTCTTATGCACAAAACAGTTGAACACACACTTACACAGCACACAAGCATACATGTCAACACTGTGTACGTACTTCAATAGATTAAAACATACAGTACTAAAATGCAACTTTAATGGTGGGTTTACATTATCTATTAAAACAGCTTAGCAACATTTTGAACTAATTTGTCTTCAATCAAAAAGTTTTGTAATGTCTTAGAAATCTGGAACTTATTCAGGGTAATTAAAAAATGATAGAAATATAATTGCAGTACAGTTCAGTCCAGTCTCTAACAACCCACGAAAAACAATAGCTCTGCAAAATTAATCAGCCTTCTCGTGTGCAAACAATAAAAGTGGGTGTCAAGTCTTTAATCTGATGGGAAAGAGGATGGGTTTGTCAGTGGAGGACAAAAGAACATCACAGCTGTTTTAGGCGGGAATGTAAGACAGATGGCACTGGATTTAGACAAACAGCTTGTGCGCATTCATGTGGCCACAATACATCTCGTTCTCCATCCTCCTGTCACTGAATCTGTCCCTGCTTGTTTTCCAAAAGCAAGCGGATAATGCACAAAGATACTCTCACGTGGCCACATTTCTCTACTGAGATGTGGTGAGCCACACAGGTGAGCCACATATTCTTATTTTAGCAATGAGTGAAGATAATTAAAGAGAAACCACAATGTAAAACTTACCTTACCATCAAACCATTATGTCAGATACTGCAGCAGCAAAAGACACTTTGTTAGATAAACTGGTTTTTATCCAACTAACTGGTTTTTATCTCATTTATTCAGCCATTTGCATGTCAGCAATTCAGTGCATTTAGACATATAGACATGATCGGCCCAAAGTGAGCACCAGAAAGGGAAAGTAAAGCGATATTGACAGTAGCGTGGTTGTTGGTTTATTTCATAAACGTCTGATCTATTGACATTTGACAAAGCTATCTCTGGGCTTTACAGAGAATGGTCAGAAAACAAAAACTATCCAGTGAGCAGCGGTTCTCTGGACAAAAATGCTTTGTTGATGCCAGAGGCCAGTGTAAGAACATCTCCGAGTGCACAACACGTCCAACTTGAAGCAGATGAGCTACAGCAGAAGACCACACAGAGTTTCCACCCCGTCATATAGAAAAGGAAACTGTGGCTACAAGTGACATGGCCCCATCCATAACTTAGTCCATTTTATTCTACTTATCCTAGGTTGGGTCATGGTGGTAGCAGGTTAAGTAAACATCCATCTAACCAGCACCATTTTCCAGGTCCTTCTGGATGATTCTCACACATTCAGTCTAGATTAGATACATAATCCCTCCAGTAAATTCTGGACCTGCCCTGGTGTCTCTTCTGGGGTCTATATAGACAAGATGTTTTTCAGTTGGACGTGTTTGGAAAAGAAGGCATTCTAATGAGGAGCCTGAATCTGCTACAATTGGATCCTTTTAAAATCATAGCAGCAGCTTTACTTCAGGCTCTAGATGTCTCATGGCTCCTCCGTATCTCTCAGGCGAGAGTCAAGCAACAATATGTGGAAACTCTTTCTGCCCATTTATTTCTGCCATTTCATTTGTTTGCTCACTTCTTAGAGCCTATGACCACAGGTGAGGCTTAAAACGTAGATCGATCATTTTAATGTTTTTATCGCAATTTTCTAGCTACTGTTAGAATATTTCCCTTTAGACTGACTGACCAACAGAACTGTCAGAGTCATACAGCTATACGCTACTACTTCAACAAAGTCAAACGTCTGTTGTCGGAGAGGTTTAAAAGCTTTTTGTTCAGATGATTCCATCTTTCACAAGTTTCAGACAAAATACAACAACTGACTACCCCAGTCAGAGTAATATAATAAGTATTCTTAATTTTGTAAAACATTGTTTAAAATAAATCTGAAAATATGTTTGGGCAGCTGTCATTGGAGCACTAACGAGCAGTCATGGCACTACACTTTAGGGAACAGATGACTATGAGGGGCAAATTAAGTACCGCTAAGTTTGGTACTGGCAATTACTAGTGTAACTCTCTCTTTTTGCAGAGAACTAAGGCCTGAATTGCTATCCAGAATATACCAGAAGAGAACGGACACAGCCTGATTGCAGTCACTCCGGATATTACAGATATGTGTGCACACTGAGGAGGCCTGAAGGTAGTCTTTATCTATATTTCTGTCTTCTTTTCTGAATTGTTCAAAGCTCTGTAAAAATGAAGCACAGTGTGGACTTATTCTCAAGTCTGCCATGTTCTCTTGAGTGCCTGTAAGACTCAATTATGCTGCATTTAATTAACTGATTAACCACTAAATAAACCAGTTAATTAAGTCATTACTGTGTGGCACTGCGCTGAGGCGCTACTGATGGATGTCTGCAGTCAAAATGAATAAGTCCAGCCCCCTGATGAAAGGAAATGCATTTCTCATTAGTGTCCCAACCTGTTAGTTCTCACTGGTTCTCAAATTGTGGGTCATAAAGCCAATGATAGTTGGGGTGTGGCAAGCTAGGAATAATATGATTTTTAGGAGGAAATAAACACTGTGTGGTTGTTTCAGCAACCACAATGTTAGTAAAAATGTAATGGTATGCATTTTCTTTCATTCTGTATAATCAATAAATATATTTTGATACAGGAACATACGTTTGTATTTTAAAATATGTGTGTAAGTTTATTTAAATCTGCAATCTTCAAAATCTTCAAAATGACATCCAGGAAACTAGAAATAAGTGCTGTTAAGGTTAAATAAGGTTAAAGACATGCTTAACTGTACACCTCACTATAAGGACAGCCCTCAGAAATTCTCAAACTACCTCACATCTTATTATCGACTGTTTCCACCAGCGTTTCTCCCCATTATTGCCATTTTCTCATCAAGAATAGGAAATAAAAAATAAATTACTCCCAGCCCAAAGTACGGCTTAAAGCCGGATTATTTACGCGTGGTTGATCGGGGGAGCAATGTGCATCCGTCTTGGAGTGCATCTTTTTTTTTTTTGTTAAAGCAAAGCTGCAGATTATTGGGTAACTTGTGTAAAGACCACAGTATTGCCAAATTTGCGTCAGCGCACCACGTCAGTGCCTCTGCTCGGCTGTAACTTTCCTCACTTTTTGTTTCCTCTGTGATGCCAGACACTGTGCATAAGCACGAACGGCGTTACAAGGCTGTGTGAGTTTAACTGCTGTCTGCCAAATGATGATGCGATGCTGATGATATGATTGCAATGAGTCTGCTGTGTGGTAATGACTGGCCCTGAGTATCCACTAGAGACAATGCTCACTTTATGAACTGATGTGACAACCGCTACTTCATTTTAAACGTAAAAATTTGACCTGAGGAAGATGATGTACCATAAAATTGTGCGCGTATTAAAACAGAGTACTATCCTCGGGAAGACATTGCATAGACAGTTAGTGCAAATCCAAGTGTCACAAGCTGTAAGCTGTAATGTAATTTTCTAAGCTTGCTACTTTGCATATTTGAATTTCCCCTTATTATCATTCTTAAACTTACTGTGCTACTTCACCGGCTGCTTTTATTGTAAAAAAGTGCAAAGGTGCAAAACAAAGTGTTAGTGAATAGTTTCATAATGTTTTATTATTTCATTCTATATATGTAAATTTATAATATAATATTTATACAAATATGAATTTATGCCACAAAGAAATAAACAAGTTCTGAACGGCAACAGTGGGTCCAGTTCTTTATTAGGTACACCTGCTCATTGATGAAAATTTCTAATTGACCAGTCACATGGAAGCAGGTTACATTTAGGCATGTAGACATAGTGAAAATAACACGATGAATTTAAATTTAATTCAGAACGAGGAAAAAAGATTATTCTGAATGTGCTGAACTTAGAACTGCTGATCTCGTGAGAAAATGGTGTGAAAAAGCAAAACTGTCCAATGAGCAGCAGTTCTCTGGGTGAAATTGCATTGTTGATGTTAGAGGTCAGAGGAGAATGGCCAGACTGCTTAGAGCTGAGAGGAAGGCAATACAAACTCAAATAACTAGTCATTACAACCAAGCACAAGAGCAAAAAGAGCATCTCTAAGCGCACAACACATCTATCTTTGAAGCTGATGGGCTAGAGCAACAGAAGACCACAGCAGGTACCACTCCTGTCACCTGAGAACAGGCAACAGAGGCTACAGTTCATACAGTCTAAACCAAAATTGGAGAACAGAAGATTGGAAAAATGTTAGCTGGGCTGATCAATCTGAAAATTCTGCTGCAGGATTCGGTCAGAATTTGGAGTAAGCGTGGAACCATCCTGCTTGTATCATGTTCATGCCTTTGCAGCCACAGTGTACCCATCTTATGATGGCTGCTTCCATCAGATAACATGCAATGTCATGAGGCCTAATTCGTGGATGGACGGATCATCACATCATCAATGTGAAGCTGACGAATCTACAGCAAATGTGTGACACTATTATGTCAATATAGACCAAAATCTCTGAGGAATGCTGAATTTATCCTAAGGGACAATAAAGTATACTTTAAAAATAGTAACTGGTATGATATATGTCACTTTTCATTTTCATGTACTTACAGCATTTTTTACACTCTTCTGACTCCTTCATTATGTACAGATTATCTTGTGTGCTAATTCAGCTCAAATGATTTCTTTATAAGGATTAAATCCTTCAGACTCTTGCAGGAGTGAGGACGAGCATTTTTAAAGAATAGCTGGAGTGAAATCACGATGTTGGCTTTATAAGCTGATGAGTCATATTGACAGGTAATTAAATGTTATTTATTCTTCTGCCTGCAGCCAGAGTACATTATCTGTCAGAAAACAGACAGTGACTGACAACCTGTCCCAGGCCCACTTAAAATACATTGTGCTCTTTGTTGTAATATTGATGTCTAACAGGCAAAAAGGCAGTGTGGTCATTGACACGTTTCAGGAGAGCAAATAAATGTTGCACATCAATACATGATTCTTCCCTATGCATACGTGCTCCCTTATACTCCCCTGTCATCAACTCTTCTTATAAGACACAGTTTCAGTGTCTTTTGTTCTTTCCCCTCTTTATCCTGTGTAATTTTTTTTCACTTGCACCGTTTTGTTTCTCACCAAAACAAGACAACATTTCTACTACAGCCTCTACTTTTTGTGCATGTATGTCTCAGTATCAGTGTTACAAAAGCCATAAGTCATGTGTGTGAAAAACACGAAGATTAAACACTAAATTAAGTTATTAATTTAGAGATCTGAACTTGCTCTTTCCTGATCAGAGGTCATGTCAGTTGCACCATCACTCATATTCTTGTGTGACTGCTGCATTTGTGATTAAACAAATCTCAGACCTGAGGAAACATTTAGAAAAAGACCCCCCTGATGTTCCCTGTCAGTCAGTCTGACTGTGACGTGGCAGCTGAAGCCATTACTGGCAGACACGCTAAGCTAAATCAATTTCCTTTCTCAATGCATCTAATCACCTGAAGTCAATTGACGTCGTAGAGGTGACTGACACATACTTACACAGAGGTCACACCAGACTGGTTTCCTGTTGATTATTTTGTTATTGTTTATGATTTGAAATGAGGTGATGCAGTCAAATTTCTTATTTTTTATGCCACCTGAACAAATAGGATCTTTATTACTTTTCTTTCCGTGGTTTAGTCCACTTTTCAATCTATAAAATGAACTTTGACTATATGTAATTTCCTAAAAGACTACAAAGGCTGGTGTTTTCACAATGAGATGTTATTCCTGAGCAAAGGTGTAGCTAATATGTTGGTCAAATTCAGCTGAGGCTGACTTACTGGGACATGCCTGAATGGAAGGAGCCATTACTAATATGATTAGCTGCATCTGTGCTCCTTCTATAATTGATGAATTATTGACTTTCCCAAACATCTTGTTAAGAATTTTTATTATTATTAACTTTTTCTTCAAACTTCTGTGAGACAAAAGCGATGGTGTACAACGACAGGGACACTAACGTCACATTTTGCTTGACAAATTGGTCTCAGTACCACAGTCAAAACATTTTACCAGGACCTGATTAAAGCAATGGGAGGCTGCATTAGCCCCCAAGAAGCAGCAACCTCTGGGGCTGCAAAAGTTCCTCAAATGACCACTTAATGCTTATTGAAAAGGTAAGCCAATCTGCAAAGATCCCCTTGTTAAAATTGAACAACTCTTCAGTAGAAATGTTTTACACCCCATTATGATGGTGTATGGTTTGCAATCTAGCTAATTTCCCTGTAAATCTAATTCAGGTTTAAAGTATATTTAGACTTTTAACTATAATTTTGATGGTAATGCAAACATTTTCCCCAATAAGGAATTCTATTTATAATTAGCTCAGATTTAAGCTAGGTTTACACTCAAAGTATACATTTTAAATCCAGGTACTTATACTTCTTGTCAACAATGTAAAATAACTTTTTATGACGTATAATAAACTGCTCCACTCCCTTCCAGTAGGGGCAGTGACAAAGAAAACATCTGGATGCCATGCCACAATGCTGTTCATCACAATATAACTAGAATACCTACTCAAAACTAGACTGTTGGCACTTGAACTGGTCAAATTGTGGTTCAGACTGCAAGCCCTATCACCAAATTTCCTGAAGTTTCAGTAAATTACTAACTCCTGATTTGGAACATGCATGTTTCAGACATAATTTCCCTTGAACTTAATTTACACTTTGATCTGTAAAGCCAAAGATGTAGATCAAGGTCCTTCAAAACCAGATTTTTCCCCCTTTCACTGAACCTGCTTACCAATTTATTACAATTTGTTAATAAATTTAATAATTGTTTATCAATTGTTAATAATAAAAAATGTTCACGGTATTGTGGTTACCTGTTTATTTATTTATTTTTCATCTTTCCTTGTTTTGTGTTATTTTGAAAAAGTTAATTTAATTACAAGGTTAATTAGAAAATGACAGATTCATAAACAGGCTCCAGGAGGTGATTAAGGTGGATATTAGACATACAAAGCACTCAGCTTTGTGTTAAAAAAAAATGTTTTTTTCACATCCTGTCTCTCATCACTGGCTAGTATTAGGCAAGGAATATAAAAATAAATAATTTTGCCTAAGGCTTGTACAAGCGTCATGCATAAGAGCACAGAAACTCATCATGTTTCAAATCTTCCCCATATCAAAATGTAGCAATAGCAGATGTAGCAGTAACTACAAGAAAATATTGCAATTCAAGACTGAATAATAAATCTATTGTGTGCTCAGTAATAATTATTCATTGACTGCCAAATACACTAATGGTCAGAGCTTTGTCATTGCCTTAATAGACAAAAAGAATCTAATTGCGTTTATGCCTTTCTGCTCTTGCAATTTAGTTTGAGGAAGCATGCGATTTCAAGGGAGTAGGCTCATCATTGGCCACTAAAAAGATCAGATCTTTTAATACATCCTTGTGTGAAGACAGAGAGAAAGTATTGAGACTGTATCTAGACAGCAATAATCATGACTTCAAGGTTTTTCTCCAGTACATATCGAAGAAATAAAGTAACCTTAAGGGTTTTCTTGCTCAACACACTGCATCTGATATGAATCATTTCTCTTTGGCGCTGAAACAGAGGGGAAAAGTGAAACACTATGGCCAGCAAGACGATAAGGAGAGGGATCTGTGAAAGGCTAGATAAGCTTAAAAGGATGGCTGGAGACCCTGCTGTGTTAGGAACATTGCATCTTTGGATTAAGTCCACACGTTCACAGGCAGTTCAATGCTGCTGTCAGAGATGTGTACACTGGCACTATGCTGTGTGACCTGTGATCCAGCAATCACTTCCTCATTTCATTTTCCCCCTTTACCCTTTAAATGAGATTGTTTTGTGAGTGTTAGCGGGTTTATCCATATAGAATAGAATTGTAGAATTAGAAAAAATTGTCATTGTACAACAAAAATGTAGGTGCTTCACGCAAACTGTGCTGGAATAATAATATATATATATATATATATATATATATCACTATAATAATAATGATATTGTGGAATGTATTTAGTGATACTATATAAGGAAGCTATGGACTATTAGAAGGCATTTATAAGCCAGGATAAATATTATAGTTGATGCATTCGGCTGAGGGTGTGAGTTGAAAATATTGGGTTAAGAAATTTAAGAAAGTTTTATGTCTGGGGGAAAAAAACCCAGAAAAATTACACTCACAACACAATCTATGTCATGGACAAAAAAACATAGAGCTTCGTGAGTGATCCTTCTTTTGTCTCTGTGGACTGATTCTACTATAATTAAGATAGCTGTCTTAGACATATCAAACATTACAGTTTGTTTTGAAATCCCATCTCTCTCACTCTCATTGTCACTTCGACAGTGTTTGTTAGGTTGCCTGCAGGTACACAATGAAATCGCCCACAAAATGAAAGGATGTCTGTCACTACAAAATTATGTGTTTCAGGATTGGACAACTCAACTACAACATAAACCTCATTTTACATACATCAGTGTCTCAGAATACAAAAGCGTGTTTACCTAAAACCACACCACACCAAAGCCTCAACTTCTTTTCAAAGTATGCCTCAAAATTTACACATTAAACTTTCATAGTGTCATTTAATGTTAATACACTACAGCCTCACCAAAGATATTACTTATCTGTTTTTCTTTTTCAGTCAATGCAAAACTCCTGCAACGAGACACCTATTGGAACATTTTGTACCCTGATCTGTTGTACCCACTGGAAATTTTGCTGTGAAGTGTAAGAAAGCAGACATTTCTTTATTATTATTTTTATTCTTTTCAGAAGCACAGTCTGCAGACATATACCTGGAGATTAATATAAACTGACGCATGCACTTGCAAGACCAGGGATTAACAGTTGTTAAAAAGGCCTTAAAACAAAAGTTGACTACAAGAAATTCCATCATAAGTGTTGCCTTTGTTTAAACGGTTTCTTTGAAGGTGAAAGGAAAAGTGTGCCCCAGGCTACATATAACCTTTGGCTAATTATTAATTAAAAAAATGATATATTCAAGTTTGTTATTGACTTCATAACATTTTTTAAGAGCTTGAATAAATGCAGTTCTTTGTAATCAGTTTAATAAATGCCGAAAGGCACAGGAAGAATAATATTAATGAATTATTTCAGAAGGAGGCTACTGCTATTACTACTTCTACAGGTATTAGTACCACTAATGCAACTAAATGACAGAAAAATAAGATTCATGTTTAAAATTGATTAATTAATTAGCTATAATGATTAATAATAAATGATGTATGTGTCATCAAATTGTCATTTGATAAATGTGATAAGATCCAACCACTTTAATCAATCCTATTTAGCTCGGTTCATTATTCCGGTTGTTGAACAGGGTTATAAAGAGCATTGAGCTCTGGAGCAAAACAATGGGCCAGATGTGTCCAGGTGCCTTATATGTCAATAAAATCTATTTGTTTTACTCCATTTCACCCTCGACGTGTCTATAGTTTATAAAGGGAGCTGAATATCTGGTTCTGAATGACAACAACAAAACAAGCTTGAGACTTATTCACAGTTGTTGTCAGTAATACCCTTTATTTCCACACCACTACTTTTTAAAGTAGCAAGGTTCATTCCAAATTACACCAGCTGAGAGCAGTCTATAAGTGTCTACTGCATGAGAGCTCATACTGGCTAATAATCATATAATTGTTTTGGTCATAATTAACCCAAAGTAGTTTTACTTTATAGAAGAATGTGGCAGAAGCTGTCATTAAAAACAACATAACCTTCAGGCAACTGCGTCGAAAAAAAATCTAAAAATATTCCTCTGATGAGGGAGTTCTGCAAAATCTTACCCTCATTAGGCAACATGCGCTCATCCAAATTACCTTTCATTACTTCAGCTGAACCCAAAAACATATTCCTGCAAAGATTCCCCTTTCATTCCTGGATCCTATCAGCTGTGAATCAGAGCTCAATGATTAATGACAAATCATGACCAGCAATTTATGACCTTTCTGTCTGCTGACTGCCAATGTGCTTACAAATTGAAATGCATGTGTACTCCTCAGATGCAGTCTCTTCGCGTCATACTCTGTGTTCTGTACATCCTTTCTGCTTTTCAATCAACACTAATAAGTAAGTTCTTAATCATACCTGTTATGGAACATTTAGGTTTGTAGCTGTTGTTTTACAGCAGATGCATTGACTCTAATGAACACAAAGTGTTTAACTTGAGGCACTGTGTTAACTCACACTGTCAAGTACAGTTTATGATTATTTTTTTTTGATCAGTGAGATTAAGCTCAAATGCCAGAAGGTAACAACACAGAAGTAATTATTACTGAGTAATTATTAAAGTAATTATCCCAGGAGACTCCAGCAGGTGTGGGTGAAAGAGTAGCAATGAAGACACGTACTGACTGGGATAATAAAGCTTTACTGTTAAAAAGGACTCACAAAAGCATGAAAATATGAGTCTGGTTTCCTCCTGTTTATCTTCTATTTTCAGCTAAATTTAGATTTCATTGTTATCTTTCAGGCTCTCTAAACAGGGCTTGCAATGCAACATCACTCACCCTTAAAAGAACAAAGAAGAGGCAAATAAATGTAAATGTATATTTTCTATGGGGTTTCTTCAACAATACACACAACAAACTGTTAGTGCATGACAATACTGAGAAAAATACAAAAAAAATCTTTATGTAAAGGTCAGAGGTCAAGCAGTTTCTTTTCCTCCTGTACTACTCCCTCCTGCTTGCCAAGGATTCCTTACCTGTTCTGGGGCTGCCAATATGAGGTCCCTTGGGTGAATGCAGTTTGTCAGCGTATGATTCCTTTCTTCTGTCTCAGTGTGGTGTTTCTGGCTACGTGGAGGCTGGAGTCAGCTGCTCTTATAGGGACCCACCCCTCCACTTCTCCTCCTTCTGCTTGTCTCTCTTTCTCTCTCACTCTCTTTCTTTCAAAAATCCCTCTTTCATTACTTAGAGGGAGAGAGGGATGGACGAGGGAGGAGGAGGCAGAAGATGGGGCAGCAAGGAGGAGTCAGGAGGTAGAGAAGCAGGGCTGCAAGGAAAAGAGGAAGACAGACAAGAGATAGTAGATAAAAAACAAAAATGGACAACGGGTGTAGGAAGATGGAGAGGCAAACAAAGCTAAGAAGAATGGAGAAAGATGTTAAGAGGAAGGATGGAAGATGTGTCTGTTGTGTTTTTATTTTCAGAAAATTACTTATTTCAGAAAAAAAATATTTTTTTCTGAAATAACATTAATACGTTTAATACTAATAAAACAGAAAATACCAATAAATTGATCCTATAATTACAACTACTATTGCTTCATTAAAATTATAAATAAAAAGTTAATTTCAAAAGTTTAATTACAGGATGCCTGAGGCATCTTGCGTGACAGAGGATTCATCCTTGCTATGTGTGAACGTGATCCTTCCCTCGCCTGTGTCACACTTTCTAAAAACAAGGGAAATAATGTGGACACAGCCTCCAAGTGTCTTATTCTGATATCTTCACACATACATATTTACTTGGTTAAGATCTATAATTCCTTTTGTGTCTTTTTTTTTTCTCAATTTCTTTTAGATATTTGGTGCTTTCAGGGCACAGATGCAGATCACACTGTGCAACAGGTTGCACTTCATCCTCCAATAAAGTTGCTACTATTAACTGATTCTGGTATTAAAGATTTTCAAATAACATAATTAAAAGTAATCTCTGTGAACCAACAGCTCGGGCTGCTATAAACACTCAGTTTCAAACTTTTTTTTCTCCATACTCTTGGATCTGTGTGATATTAATTCACCAATTATCTCAGGCATACAGTTGTGGTTGTGAGAACATAAAACCCACCCACTTGCTTTTAAAATCTTTGGTTTGCAGGGAGCAGCCAGTCATAAGAAAGCTGACTTAAAGGAAATGCCTTAAAAGGACAGGAGGTTTCAGACAAAGCATGAAGTGAGGGCCAAAATAGGGTTAATAAAGAAGTATGAATAATGCAAAGCTCCTCTAGTAGGGCGCAAGAGTAAAAAATATAGAGCTAGTCAAGAGCATATTAGATCTGTTTTACCCAGCTTCAACAGCTGCAGGGATCAGAGGACTCATTCACTGACTAACAAGCTACCTCACTTCAATGCTGCAAAGATCAGAGTAGCTTCCTAATGCACTGTTTGACAGACGGATTAATGCTTCTAATCAGCATCATCACCTTGTATTTAAATTGATGTTTGCTACAGTTGCTACAGTTGACGTAACTTAAAGTGAACACCACACCAGTCCAGCATAGTGCATCACTGTTCTCTTCCAGCTCCATCTTAACCTCTGTCCATATCTCGCAATATTCATGGTGTTTATTTTGATTTATGGTAAAAAAAAAAAAAAAAACATACAACACTATAGTTTTAAGTATAATATTTAAGCCAAAGCCAAAAATTTGTAACATGTTACTATTTCTATAACACAAAAAAAGTCATTAACAGGGAAATAGCAATCCAAACAGTCTTGTTTAATATTTCATTTGAGCTGTTTGTTGTCTATTATCATCATATGAATGCACTCATACACCACTGAAGTACTCTTACTTTCTTATAAAAACAGAAAATAAAAGTCATATCTAATGTGCAGGGTTGCTTTGAGGAGAGGTTGGAGGACATGTGACTGTCACTCCTCCACTATGTTGTGGGAGTGACAGTCACATGTCCTCCAACCTCTCTTCAGGCAGTGGCAGGACTGCATTACTGTCAGTCTGCTCAAAAAAAAAATAAAATAAAATCAGGGCTGGAAACAAAAGAATCACGACAAGCGTGTATTTGAGAGTTACTTATTATGTGTCTGTCCAGCCTTCATTATGGGGAGGATGTGTGCTGTTTCTCTCTGATTAGGGCTGCTCTGCTTTGGCCATGCGTTGGGCCGTCGATAGAGGATGGAACACAATGAAACACAATGTCGCAATAAAGAAATAAACAAGTGAGGAAACAAGATATGGTTAAGGTTACTGTTCTGAAAGGACCAATCAAATGCAGGACACGGAAAGAGGCAGGTTGCGGTACAAAAGCAGTGCTTTACCTTTAAGCTAATATTAACACATATACATTAACACAGGAAGCCAAAAAAAAAAAAAAAAAAAAAAAAGTAAAAAAAATAAAAAAAAAAAAAAAAAAAAAAGAAAAAAGAAAAATGAAAAGAAAAGAAAAAGAA
>VURO01000363.1:0-19165 GCA_015108175.1 Pelvicachromis taeniatus | reverse complement strand
GCAGGACACGGAAAGAGGCAGGTTGCGGTACAAAAGCAGTGCTTTACCTTTAAGCTAATATTAACACATATACATTAACACAGGAAGCCAAAAAAAAAAAAAAAATCCTACAAAATGCAGTAAAAAGCACTTTCTCTCAGAGTAGAAAATCGCTATAAAAGTTCTGATCTAATTACTAAAGCACATTTTACTTTAGACTGGGCCTATCTTGTGACTGATAGGGTGCTATAGCACAGGGTGCCCCTCACTGTTCACAAAATAAACAAAATAAAATCAGAATGGCAATGCATGTGAACCAAAAGCCTGTGAAATACTGATATATCTCAGCGCAGCCCTGTTTTCCCTAATGTGAAGTGTTCAGGGACCTTTTCTTCCTCTGAGACACTACTACACTGCCTCGTCTTTTCTCAGTACTTTTGCTGCCCTGTCTTGTGTTCTTAATTGATCAAATTCTGTACCTGTGATGAAGCTGCTTTTCTATCACTGAGAGAATAAAGTTTGACGTATTGATCTTCCAGTAGTGTGTTACTTTTGCACTGCCTGATCGTGCTTTGGATGCAACTGATCCAGTTTCTGCAAAGCATTTTAGTGTGCCATGCGCTGCCCTGTAGGAAACCTTCAATCTAGCCAATATTTGATGCTGAGAAAGCATCTGCTTACTTACAATAAAACTTTTACTTCTTTCACTTTGTTCTGATGCCTGGTTTCCCTATATCACAGTGCTACTTAGTCAGCAATGTTCTGCTGGAAACTCAGGTACAGAAATCATTTTACAGGCAAACACGTCCTTAAAGCCTTCAACAATACAGGAGGGAAATCTCACAGTCCCAATAGAAAAATATAATAGAACTTTTGGATCCTAAATAAAAACTGACCTTTAAAATGACCATGTAGTGCTGTGGCTTTCATTGCCATGATACATTATGGATTTTCATGGATTCCACGCTGGGCATGCTTCCACAGCACGCTTAATTCTGCCAGATTATTGTGGTTATTCATGATTTTTGAATTTTAAAAAACCCAGAAATAATAATGAAGCACATTGTTATTTTTTAATTAAGATTTCCATTATTTATTTGCATTCTTGTTTTCAAAAAGAATGTTTTTTGAATGATGTGTTTGATTAATTGCTTACATTCCAGAGAAGTCCAGTGTGCTGGTTCAAATTTAGGTATAAAAATGTAATTTTATTTATTATAATGTTTTTATATCATTTTAAATTATAACAAGATTTGGATAGATTCCAAAATATTTGTGTTTTTCTTGTTTTTATAACAGGCAATCTAATAAATTTGGACAGGTGGATGTCTTCTCAGGGAAGTTCTCCTTGATTGGCTGGAAATCAAATTCTGTCTTGGACTTGGACCAAGCCGATGTAGTGTCACGAGTAGGAAGTAAAGCAATATCAAAAAGAGGAATTTCTACAATAAAATAATGCACAAAATACATTCATTGAAAACATGCAAAATATAAAACATTTCAACTAAAATCAAACAATAAATAAATATGTCAAACATAAAATACTGTAAAACTGAATGACAATTACAATTACAAAACTAGCATCGTGAAACAGGTTGTCTTTGAACTAGAAAATCTGTATGTTTCAAATATTTAGAGTTTTAAAATCACTCAATTTACCAGAAACCAACAAAAAGCAGACAACATCCATCAAAAGCACACACTTTATGATCAGCGTGTTTACAGGAAGAACAGAACTGATATCACACCCCTGCTGATTCAATTACACTGGCTCTCTGAACTGCAACAAATTAACTTTATATTATTATTAACATTTAAGGTTCTTCAAAGTCTTTGTCCTACATATCTCCCTGACCTCCTCCAGACTTACCTTTCCTCCTGCTCCCTGCAGTCTGGATCAATAGATCTAGTGGCAGCCTCAGAGCTCTGAGTGCTAGGACCTTCTTCTGTGCTGTATTGACACTCTCATTCACACACTGGACTCCTTAACAGAAAAAACTGCCCTTTAATACTATCTTTTTAAACTATTTTTTTAATCTCTTTTGTAGCAAGAATTCTATTGTGTTTGACTTTTTTTCATTTACAATACTACTTTTAACTCAGTGACGAGTCATGCCCACTATTGTTATTAATAAAAATAAGGATTTCAAATAAGGTATTTTTCTACCTCAAGTTGCCACAAAAGCTTAAAGAGTAGACTATTAAGGTCCTTTTAACCACCAAACCTTTATTCTTTGAGTCTAATAGAATAGCATTGCATGATTTACAGTTTATAATAATTCTTACTCATCTTTAGCTTCCACACATTTATTTTAAGCCAGCTTTGGTGTCTCTCAAACAGAAGATGTATGAGACTTCTACCTAGGATGACAATATAGATGTCTGATCTCAGTGACATCACATAGAGCAGGGATGTCAAAGTCAAATACATCAGAGGGCCAAAAGAACAAATTTGCTACAAGCTGAGGGCCGGACTGGTTCAATGTTTAATAAAACATATTAAAATGATTGCACATAACCTATTGAACCAAGACCTAACACAGTGTACTGTATATTATTTCATAATTAAATGAATAATACAATATTTTTTCTTGAGCCTGCCGGGACTTAAGACCTTGTTTTAATTCATCCACCTTCTGTAAGCCTTTGTTCCGTGTCTTTGTCTTTGTGTTTCTTAGACATTTCATATTGCCTTCTTAGATTATATTCTTTCATTACAGCCACACTTTCTCCACACAGAAGACAAACAGGTTTATCTTTTACCTCCGTGAACATGTACTCTGCCTCCTACCTGGCTTCAAATTCCCTGTTCTCACCGTCCACCTTCCATTTAGCCATTATTGGGGAGGGGGGTTGCTGAAAGTTGACTGCTGGTGAATGATGCTGGTGAATAATGAAGCTGAGCCCCGCTTGCAGCGCTGCAGTGAGTTTGCGAGCTTCTGTTGCATTGTGGGGAATGGAGTATCGGTGCATGCAAAACCCCTGCAGGAGGCTGTGACCTGCGAGCCGATTCTAATACTAATCAAATATCATCTCAGGGGCCATAGATAATTCATTCGCGGGCCGGATCTGGACATGTGCAATATGTAAATTCAACATTGCTGTTGATGCATGAACTTCAAATTAAAAACAAAAAAAACAAAAACATGAGTTACAAAAATATGTGTACTTTCAAGCACCGTAAAGCATGCTGGTTCTTTTAAGGGGTCATGAAGGGATACATTGAACCTCGTCTAACTGAATAGGAGCTCGGGTCAATTTGAGAGGAGCTGAAGCAACTTAAATAGGTTTTGTCAAGTGATCATTTCTTATGAGGATCCATGTCAACCTAGTGGGTTGGTTTACTGTTTCTGGAACGTTTCCTGCCTCAGGTCCATCGCGTTTTGTTTCCTTGAGTCAACAAATGCCCCGTGAGATGGAATCTAAAAGCTGCAGCAGGGTGTGTTTCGTCAATCCAATTCTGATCCAGACTTTCCGGCACACAAACCCCGCTTTTCTGATGGATAGACACTTCTGTTTGTTGTTAAAGGGACAGCTTAAAAAGGCAGAAAATACACATCATTTCATTTATTTTTGAGTTTAGCTTAGCATAAAGAATGTGGAAAAACAGCCAAGCCAAATCTGCCCAAATGCAAAAAAGTCTTAGAAGTACATCTAAAACTCAACAATGTTATAGCATTTATTTTATTTATTAATATGAATGGCAACGCATTATACCATAAAATGCAGATGTTCTGGAGGCTTAAAAAGGAAACTGTTTGAGGTGACAAAAAAGGTTTGTATGGATTAAATAGATGTGGCCTAATGTAGTGGTCGAAGTTGCCAGAGAGATAACTTAGGCTTGGCTTCAGCTTCCTTCTCTAATCAACTAGTTTTCATCCCCAGTTGTGACATTTCATCAGAAGCTACAAGTGTCACACAGACATGCACTGATGCACCAGCTGCCACAATATTGGACAGCAACAGCAGCTACAAAGTATGTGTAACGGGTGAATCACAAGTTTGGGAGGCTTCTATTTTGCATTTTGTTTTCACTCAGGGATCACTTTAACTTTCACGCACTGCTTCATTGTGTTCCTTCAAAGAGCTGGTTGTGGTTAGGAAATGATTGTGATTTTGGCTGTGTTAAAATCTCCCGGTATGTTTGATTTTTGGGGCTGAAGAAGGACAACACTCTGCGTTTTAAATGCTCAATCAATAATCACTTTATTCCATATATTCCTTTTTATTCCATACAACAATCTGAACATTCCCAAGACCTTGAGTCTCTGCAAAATAGTGTTACTTGAGGGGGGGCACCAAAGGCTAAGATACATATAGATTTGCACATCTTCAATTAAAACAGTAAAACATTAGACTGAGTGGGGCAGTCCCACATCAGCCTTACAACATCCACAGTCTCGTTGGGGGGGTCCCAGGGGCGCACATCAATATAGGAATCAACAATCTTTATTTCAAGAATCCCAAACTGTAACACTGGGGTGTCACACTGATGAATCTATCATATCTAATGGTTCTAAAGGAGTATAATACAACCTAAAACAATATAATAATTTCTCCTTTCAATGACTGCAAAGTGTTTATGCATAATTATCTGGGGAAGCACCTGCACGTCTCCCTCTCTATCCCTGGCCCTTATCTCATGACCTTGCTGTTGGGAGCTGTAGCCCCTGCTTCTCAGCTTCAGCTTCAGGCCTATTCTGCCAATTCTAAACACCCTATGTGTGAATTTAGCGGCTTGACCTATGACCTATTTTAATGAATAATGAATATAATGTTTTATTCTGATTTATCCACTTTGTCCCTGATATTATAATAATGTAATCTCAACAGATAAAATGCACATTTTTACAACATTAACCTTGCATGTTAAAAAGCAGCCTTAATACATGTGACCATGAGACCACTTGGGAATGATACTGTTTCACTATTGCTGCGCTGATGCAAGTAGAGAATCCCAGCTCTGTGACATGAAGGCAAAAATCTGAGTACAAACAAACCAACAGATATACAGAGGTTGTTGTGGGAGTAAATGCAGCCTTCTGGAGGTCAATAGGCCATTACTGTGTTTGTGTACTCAGAGGTTCATTAGTAGATAGCCATCAGAGGAGAGAGAGCAACTTGGCCAAAGACTTTTCTGTTATCAAAACACAAATTTCAGTATCAACTGCCCTAATGTTTCCATCCACTGTAATGCACTGTATCATGACACACGTCAAAAGTGCCAAATAACCAGTAGGAATTTATGTAATATTATTTCCTTCTTTCATTCATATAAACCGTGATCATCTAAAGTTCACTCTAGATTAGTGACATGACTTCACTGCAAAATACTGCACTTTTTAATGCCTTGTCATTACCTGCATAATTACTTTTTGAAGTAATCACAGAGAAGGGAATGAAATTTTTCCCAGACGGTCTTAAAAAACTGACAGAGTGGTCATTAGTGCTGACGCAGGCTGTGGTGCTAGCTAGGTTGTCAGAAAAATGCCAGAAAGAATGACATAATTTCACTTGATTCAACTCGGCCAAGCTTAGCTCAAATCAAATCAATACTGAATCAGCTCACACACAAATCACGTTAACAGAGGGTCAGAGAGTATGTAATAATGAGAGCAGACAGAGTCAACAGATGCATATCTCCTTCACTTCAAAGTCACACTTGTCCATCTTCATCCTGCCTATATGGAGGAAATAAACCTCTGCGACACAGTGATGGTCTACATTGCTGACTTATTTGCCCACCCTTGATTACACACTGTGGTATTCTGACAATCTGAAAAGAGACACAAAACACTTAAACGAGCAATTGGATTGGTTTTGCAGAGCCAAGTGCTTCTAGTTGACCACTAATTAAACCAAACAGGATGAAATTTAACAAATGAGTCTGTGTGGTAGAAATGTGAGAGATTTAAAGAAATGTAGAATATTGTCAAACACAAGTTGGCAAATGAAGACAACAACTGAGAAACAATTGAAGTCGCTATTGTGTCTGATCTCAGTGTCCGATCCATGAAGCAGATTTTCCTCCACCAAATGAATCAATGTCATTAATTAAATACTCGTTAAGACTTTTCCTGAGGGAAATGGCTGATAGCTAAACAGTAAATTAGACAGAACCACAACAGATGCTTATTTTAGCCTGCTACAAAACAACAAGAGGTAAGGGATCATTTAAAGTACAACAGTCACTTACATTAGCATGTCTTGCTGTGACTGAAATGAAATAATTATTTATTGACTACTTCCTCTGCTAAGCTCGCTTGCATTTCTTCGACAGGATGTGCGAGGTCATATTGTACATACCTAATAGGCTAATCACCTGTTAGCATGCTCTCAGCTTGTTTAAAAACACCTTGTGTGACATTTAAAAAAAGAAAATGGTTACAGCCTGACATGTCTGTGTTATAGGATTTTATTAAAATGTTAAACATGTATTTATGTACTGGAGATTTTTTACTTTAATGTTGCAAATAAACAGATTTAAATCTAAATCAATACAATGTGTTAGGATTATCAAGCTTTGCTATTTTAGCTTTTTATTACTTCTATGTTAGATAATAGACCAATTGCTTCCCCCACCATCGCCCTTCCAAAGGAAATCAATGCATGTGATGTTTCCTGCCATGTAAGTAATGATACGTGTCCACAGGTGTGTTTTGCACTCTATGGATTGTACTGCTTCCCTCAATCGGATAGTTGGTGGGCGACCATCCAAAGGAGGGAAGGTTATGATAGGTGATTGACAGACGGCTTCTCCGCCGCATAGTTGCACAGACTCAGCTGCACTTGGACAAATGCCTCTCATAGGCTGTCTGCTCCTGGATTTCAGATCCACTCCAAGGTGGAAGCTTCTTTCTAAACTTTCTCTTACATTAAGTCCCACTATTCAACCTCCCAAACATCTATCCATCCACTTCCGCTCATCCTTTTCAGGGTCGTGGGGGGTGCTGTAGCCTATCCCAGCTGTTGGGGCGAGAGGCAGGGTACATCCTGGACAGGTGGCCTGGACAAGTCTGTCACAGGGCTAACACATATAGACAGACAACCATGGGCACTCACATTCACACCTATGGACAATTTAGTGTTTCCAATGAACCTATCCTCCCTAACAGCATGTCTTTGGACAGTGGGAGAAAGCCGGAGGACCCGGGGAGAACATGCAAACTCCACACAGAAAGACCAACCTGGTGGTGGAATTGAACTCAGGACCTTCTTGCTGTGAGGCAACAAACATGTTTCTGAAAACAAAAGGTGAGCAACAGTTTTTGGGCAGTTTTCATAAGCTTCAAGTCACACCTGATAACTCTGATTTGCCTAAAACTCCACTTTATGCAAGCAAATCGCTGAAGTGGGCAACTAAACTATCTAGTTACTCAAAGTGAAACACAGCAGTACCAGTATGCATGGCAAGACTGGTTACATCATGAGTGAAAAATAATGGCATTGACACATGAAGGAGAACCTGCAGAATGTTGGTGTGACAGAAGAGAATGCTTGGGATAGGGTGAGATGGAGACTGATGATCCTCTGTGGCAGCTCCTAAAGGGACTAGCCAGGAGGAAGAGGAAGAAGAAGAACAACACAAAGAATAAGATAAGTGTAAAATGTGCTTTTGAAATATTTTGTTTTTAAATCGTTGGTTAAAAAAAGCTCACCTTCTAATCCTTGTCATCATGTTTTATTACAGCTGCTCATAAGAAGTTATTAAATGTCCAATTTTGGAATTAATGTTTTGACCTCTTGCAGAAAGTGGCAACCAGAAGACTTGGTAACACCGTTGTCTGCATTCTCGTTCACTTATGCTGAGTAGGTTACTAAAAAGCATAATCTTAACTTCAGCCAGTGGAGTTTTCATAAGACCGGGCACTTTTTATTATTAAAACAATGATTAACCACATCTCTGTTGATTTTGTTTTCCATCTCTTTCACTCACTCCCACGTCCACTCATGGGGAGGACAGAGAGAGGTTGCAGAAAGAGATAACACTTCTTATCTTCTCCCCGCCAGGCGCTCAGAGACCCGATCCAATCGAGACCTGGTTAAAACAATTCATTGACTTTTACGCAAAAAGCCTCAGTAGGAAATAGGTTCATGGTGGAGGGGAGACATTCTTTTGTTTAAAATTGGTGTCTTGAAGGAGCAATGCATTGATTAGGTGAAGGGTAAATGGGGGTTTCAGTATATAGAATGAGCAGAGTTTTAAATCTATTTTAAAAGAGATTAAAACCAGCCAAATGAAGACAACATGTGTGTGCATGTTCTTTTAGGCCCCACATATTAGCCATAAAATGACACTTTACTGTTTTTGCCTGGCAACCCAGCTCAGTTTCAGTTTGTGCTGCACTAGAGAATTGGTTAGCATGTTGTTCATCAATAGGAAAATGCTTAGCTAAGACAATAGCTAAGTCAGTTACTTATATTACCTATATACCATTTCATAATACAAGGCTGCATGTGAATTTTATACTCTTAATCCACGTAAAGTAGCAAAAAGCAAAGTATGCAGCTGTTGTATTTTAGAAGGTTAAAAACAATCTTAAAAACTTTTTCTTCTTTTCTTTTCCGAGCCACAATTTTGTCTGGTTGCCACTCGGGAGGCGTTTCTAGCCAGCACATATGAAAACCTCTCTGCGGACCAAATGTCACAGAGGTGATTCATTCTGCAAGACGTCAGACCGTGTCATTTTCTTACCCTCCAATGTGTCAGAAAGGTTACTGAGACTGCCCCTTTCCTGTCCACTGCAGACCACAGCTATTCTTTCATGTCTAATTTAGACAATTTCTATTAGGCCTAATGGTTCTCTTGCCACTACCAGCGTTACACCTGATCAAGTGTTTGTTTACTGCAAAAACCACCAGTGTACATTATTTATGAAATAACTCTTAGTAGAAAACAACCATTGCTTAGCTAAAATAATACTAATATCATGATGGTTTTTTGGCTGGATTTGTATTTTTTGAAAGGCGAAGATGATGATGTCTGAATGTTATATTTGAGGTTATCATGAGTTTTGTGATTGAGCCTCACTCATATGTTAATGTTCTTTATTCCTAGTTTCTCTGAGTGTTCTGACTGTTTCATTTCTTTGTCCCTCCAGTCTGTTGTTTGTCACACCCCGTCTGACTTTCATAGTCTCTCATCCTGTGTGCATTGTCTTCAGTTTCCTCATCAGTCAGATTAGTTTCAGCTATGTTTCCACCTGTGGTCTGTTCCCTCATATCCACTGTATATTTATGTCGTCAGTCTCCCTCTTCCCGTTATCACGTCATGCACTCACGCTGGGTAGCGTGTTTTCTGCGGGTTCTGCCAAACCTGCCGCATAGCCAAATCGTGACATCTAGACCCATTTCAACTGCTTTCAGTAAAGTTTTGCAAATATTTGAATAATTGTGAATTAAAAGGGTGCTCCGCCTCTCTACTAAGTTTCATAAACCGTGTCGTGGTAGTTTTGGCTGACAGACAAACAAACAGACAAATGATAATGAAAACTCCACCTATAGCTTTGGTGACTGGCTTTTATTTAGCAGAAGATATTAAGGTGGGGGCCAATTAGAGTTCAATTTCACTTCTCCCCAATGGCTGATTTATCAGCCTTTAAAAGCCACACCGTAATGGCCACATCGGGTTGAACTCACGAGCAGATGGTTGAATAAATATATTTCTCCATCATTGTCTTGTGATGGCCCATTGCATCTAAGAAATTAAAGATGACTGAGAGCTGTGATAGCGCTGTAAACAAAATGCAAGACCCATAATTCATTGCAAAAAGTCATCTGCTGGTCAATGGTCAGAGTGTCAATAATCTAGCCAGCTTGTTCATTTAAGGAGTAATGCAGAAGATGAGATGAATAAAAGGAGGAAGCTTAGTCAGAGAAAGAGAAGGAATTTAACACACACCTCAGTTGCAAGATATATTGGCTTGAGGGACCCAACCGGAAAATTGACGTCAAATGGTTTGATTTGCTCCCTCCCCAGCCAATGAGCTCCTTATCTGGATCGAGATGGATCAGTGATAGAGCTGAAGGTCTCTATTAATAGGCTGAGGTGGAAGTTTGAGGTGGCGTGCTGACCAGCAGCAGTTCTCAACCCAGGAGGCAAGTCCAAGCAACATAATGAGGAAATAAATAGTATGTCCTCTTAAACAACTGAAAATTATTCATGTTAGTTTATTTGGTAATATATTAATAATTTCACCATAAAAAAGATGAAAAATGTAAAACGGAGAAGAAGGAAGAAAACATGAATTCTGTACATGAATGCACAAGTTGGAAAGAATTAAAGTTACATTTTTTTTAAATGTGGATTTTTTTTTTTTACGGGAAAAGTTACAGTGCAGCATTTTGCATTTTTAATATATGATACAAAAAAAGTGGAATGAAGTATCCACATTGGCAGAAGCAGTAGTTGTTTTGCAATGAACTGCACAAATTCTCAGGTTTGATCTTTTCATTTTAAGCATTTTCAGATCTGGATGTATAGCAATAATTACTCGTCAGTTCTTGGATCCTTTTACACTTATGTTTTGGTTCATGTTCCCGCAGTCTTTGATTGGGTCAGGTCTTTGGGGAGCATGTTTCACTCTCTCTGGTCTGATTTCACTGATCTCTTCACACATTCAAAACAGTCATTTGAGCTGCCTCCATAGTATTTCATGTTGAGGGCAATGTTCCTTTCTTTGAAAGCTATCTCCCAGAAGCATTGTGACTTGTCAAAATGCATTTTAGCAAACTCCAGTCAGGCTTTGTCATGTCTGTTTCTGAAAAATGGGATCTTCTGGAGTCCAGTTTCCCCAATTTTGTTCAGAAAGCAACAATCTTACCATGATCCACTGTTATTCCTCAATCTTTTACCACTTTGGATCAGTTTCTCGCTTTTGGCCATACACAAGGACGTCAGGAAGGGTACCATGAACCCTGTAAAATTGGCAATAAGGACTTGAGGCTGTTTCAGAGTGATCTTGTAGTCGTTTCCTTGACCATATCTATGAACGACTTTTTTTTCTCTTCTAGTTTTCTTTTTCTCTTTCACACTAAACAGTATAGCGAGAGGGCAACTCTTTCAAATTTAGATATGTTAACTGATAGAACTGGGGGAAATTTGAGCCCAGTAAATTAATTAAATCAATTTTAATCATAACAGTAAGGTTTCTAATTGAGCTCTGTCTTTTGGCCAACTGTTAAAAACATACTCTTACACGAATAACTTGCCATGGGGAACAATTCTAGAGTTTTACACATTAAGTTTTCTATTATTTCCACCCATTATCATAATATTATATCAGTATTGTAAATTATTTTTCCTACTAGATGACATCTTGTGGACTTTACAGCTTTACAAATGCGGCTAAAAAAAAAAGTAAAAGCATGTTTCTTGTAACACCATCATGATATGCTGCAATTTTTGAAGTTATATCTTCAAAATCTTATGTGCCATTTGTCACCTGATTGGTGTGTCATAAGCTCTCGATGCTGTGTTGATGTTGGAAAAATGAGGTTCAGTGTTATCCTCCATGCACTTGAAGGAGGAGCAGATAGCTGAAAAGAAAGTGTTCGTTCAAGAAGCAGGAAGAGCCGGGAACAGAACGGGAGGAGAGCGATACGTGAAGAAGGATGGAAGAGGTGAGCCTGTGAGGAAAAGGGGCACTAATAGAGGTCATAACCAATAGCTAAGAAATCTGGATGTGGATGGAAGGCCAAAGCATCAGGGACTTAGAGATACACAACCTAGTGGTTTGCAGGGTTTTACTTCTACCTGAGGGTCAGTCCAAATCAAAATGAGAAAAGTGACTCAAGGACAGCTGGTTCAGCAATACTTTAGAAATATTTAATAGTATACTTTTAAAATAGTAAGTGCTTCTTCATAGAGCTAAATGCACACACACACACACACACACACACACACACACATTCACACATTCTCTAGTCTGTTTTCATTCCTCTGGGTTTTATCTGAAAGAGAAAGTGATTGGTATTCAGTAGAGCGGAGAACAGAAACACTCTGTTATCTACCAGTGTTCCCTGGAAGCTTCACTTCTGTCATGTCTCTGTCTAACACCCTCACGCACGCGCACAAAACATTCACTGACTTACAATCATGCACAGATTCAAGTACACACACTCCCACATGCACGCACACATAGCTGCAGCAACCTGAATTTGGTAAGCGGCACTGAGCACCTAATCTACAGTTAAATCCTCTTTAAAGCATGAAAACAGTCTAAAATGAAAAACTGACTTGGGTTTTAAAGCTCGAACAATGTCTTCAAGTAATTGTAGTAAAAATCATCAATTTGGACAATAGCGCAATGGTTAACACCTTTTCTTCACAGCAGAATTAGTTTTTTGCATGTTACATTGGTGCACATGTGGGTTTACTCCAGTTTTGTACCAAAACAAAACTGCAAAAACTTGCATGTTGGGATAACTGGTGGTTCTAAGTTGGTGGTAGGCGTGGATGACTGGGGATATAGCTAGTCTGTCAGTGTCTCAGCGTCTGTTTCCAAGGTGTGCCCAGTCGCTTTCCCTATGACAGCTCATCAAGGCGCCATCCCCCGCAACCCAAAGTTGAATACACGATTTAAAAAAAATCTCTTTTCTTTGTGTTTTTAACCAGATGTCATTTGCATCATTATAGAAAATGTTGTATGAGATGCTGTGGCTTTCCAATGTCTCACTAGAGTATAAAAGTAAAATTTAGCAAGTAATGCACGAACAACAACATTACGATAAATTCAAATTAATACTGTCTTTAATCTAACAGTGACAAATTAGTCAAATTACTATCAACTTTACAACAGCAAACTGTAAATGACTTTTCCTTGTGCTGTTCAAACTCACACAGCCTTCAAATATTGCACATATATTCCACAATATGAAGTTATTGCAAAAATATTTATAAATTCACATGTGACAGCAACCCAAGTATGTGAACCATAGATGTAGACATCATGGTGTCACCCACTGGTTCATGGACTTGTTTTAAAACCTCAGTGTCAGCATCTAAGCTATCAGCATGTTCGTGTAGAGGGGGTTAGCACTTTTCACTCACAGCTTTAAGGTCCTTTATTCAAATTCATCAGCCAGCTGGGGGCCTTGTTGTGTGCATGTTTGGTTTACTCCGCAGTCCAAAGACAAGTGTGTTAGGTTATTTTTTGTCTACACATCAACAAATGTGTAAATGTGACCGTGAACGTTGTCTTTTTTGTGTGTTAAGCTCTGTCTTTTGTGAGTCCTCTTGGGTATGAGAGGCATAAATGTCATCATCACATGAGTGATGAAGTGTGTCTGTATCAGACACATCATGTACTAGGCAATAAGAGGAAAGACTACTTAATCTTCACGCCTCCAGCTGTTTGTGTCCATGTCTTCGAGTACGATCGAAGGGTTATACTGCCGTTATACTGGTGTACCTCTTGACCTACAGTCACTGGTATGGGTTTCAGCTCCCTGTGACCCAGATCTGTATAAACCCCTGAATGAACCGATGAATGGGTGGAATTTCTCATTTCTAATGATTTATAAATTTAAGCCCTAAAATAGGTAACTGACTTTAAAAAACAATCCTCATCCTTATTGAGCCTAAATCCTTTTGTATGTTTTCTTGCTTGTTTTTTGGCTCTAAAGTTAATCATTTGAACATGGAAGTGGGGATGGACTCACTTCATGAACCAACCTCTAGTCACCATTCAATGAACTGCAGTTTTTGATACTGATGCATTAACATCATTTGTCAAGCCGCCACTTTGTATTTCTATGGCATCAGCTGGACCAACAGGTCCCAGCACAAGAAACAACCGCACTTTCTGCCAATTACATTTATTAATTACTTTTTAATACACGGTGCCAAAATGCTAAATGGCCCACTTTGTGTTGTTCTAGATCAAATCAGTCGCTGTGACGCGTTACTCTTACCCTGACCACCACATGTCTGTTCCGTAACTTCTAGACCACTGTGTACCACCACACCGTGGGTTTAAAATAACCCTGTCAGTGGTTGATGTGTGAGATGAACCAAACAAACTCCTGCAGCTCCCTATTGAACACTGCAGACCCAGGAAGCATCGGCCTGATGAGTCAATGCAGGAAGAGTTGATCATGATGCTGTTTTTCATCACTCTCTGCCTGCCTGTTCATGGGCATCTACGCAAAACACATCCACTCACAATTATAGACGTGTATACATCCAAAATGCCCCACAAAGCCAATGCACATAAACCAACACTTTTGTTTCATTATGTTATTGATTTGTCTGAACTGCAAATTGAATCATATTTATATTTAAAGAAGTACTCCAGAGACAGACATACACACTTCCCTTTGTTACATATCTCACTAATCAGAGCAATAAAACAAATAAGACATCTACTATTAGGTCCATAAAGTTTCGTCACATAATCTTTGTAAATTTATCTTTGTGCACAACCGCAATAACTTTTATATCAAACGGTCAAGATGTGATTAAAGTGCAGACTTTCAGTTTTGATCTAATTGTTGCAAAATTGCTTTGCAACAATTTTGCGTCAGCTGTGTAAGAATTAAAACTATTTTGATACACAACACCCCAATTTACAGAGGCTCAAAAGTAAGTGGGAAAACTAAAATAGTTATAAAATATAAAGATTTTTTTTAAATACTTGGATGAAAATCATTTGTAATTAAAGGCTGCCGGAAGTGTTTGGGAGTTTGGGAGTGCCGGAGTTTGCATGTTCTCCTCGTGTTTGCATTCTTCATTTGGCAAGATCAATTCATCCACTTTTCTGAGCTGGCC
Organism: Pelvicachromis taeniatus; assembly: GCA_015108175.1. Taxonomy (NCBI): domain Eukaryota; kingdom Metazoa; phylum Chordata; class Actinopteri; order Cichliformes; family Cichlidae; genus Pelvicachromis; species Pelvicachromis taeniatus. The sequence goes on along the minus strand of VURO01000363.1, from coordinate 4,416 downwards.
AGTGTATTCATTCTTTTTAAGGCTGTACCAGACCGCTGATTTAGGCACTCTTAGAGGATTTGCTATTTCTCATATTTATTTATTTATTTATTCATTTATTTATGTTTTCCAGCCAAATGATGGCCTCCTTCACTTGCATTGGCATCCCCTTGGAACTTTAAGATTCCCAATGAATAACAACAAAACACAAATTCAACACTTGAAATCAATTTCATATCTTTTATCTGTTTAATTTGTGGTGAAATGATGAGCAAACAGGTCTCCCCTGAAGATGAAACTGAATATCTATTAGGTTTTCAACCTGAGAAAATGTCTTAAACAGTGTTCCCAAACAGTTAATGCAATGCATTTATTAAATCCCTTTAAGTAAACTAAAAATCTGGTCTCCCAGCACCTCAGTGTATTGGAATAAATCTATTGGGTATCTTAATTTGGTTCTGGGTTGATCAGAAATCGAATGCTGGTATCGAATATATTATAGAGTCTCGTATACAAGTACTAAGCAGTACAGGATGTATGTATGTACAGTTGAATCAACTTAATTATGGATAGAGCTACAAGACAGAAACCACAATATCTCCCAGGCTGTACAGGGAAGACCCTCGGGTCCATTTTTACCCACAAACCAGTTTGCTATGTCCATGGTCATTGGTGCAGCTGATGATTAGATTGGTCTGTCTAAGTAATGAGCTCATGCCCATAAAACCGCTAAAGTCATTAACCTAATAGAGCTCACTGTAATGGACGGCCATCCTCTGCCATGGATCCCCCGCCACCAAGGCCATAAAGTGCAATCTCTGATGTCTCCTGCCAGAACTCGGCTTTTAGCTTCATACCTCTACCCACCCCACCCATTAGGTCACGTCCAGCAATAACTCCCTACCATCCACCGTGGCCTGCACAGAGGCAATAAAGACAATTATATTAAGCGACCATTTGAGATCCTATTAAGTTTTGGTTGGCTGGAGTCCTTTGGTTTGGGTTTGGGAAGTGTGGGAGGCTCTGACGCACTGCTTTGCCACGTGTAACTGACATCACATCTCCCAGGTCGTGACTGTCTGCAGATGGACATATTCCAGGTCAGGTCGTGTCCGGATGTCAAACGTCACTGAATGCGCTTACTGAGCTTGGGAGTGACAGCCAAAACTGGTTTGTGTCAGAATAATGTGGACTTTATGTAAGGATTTCTGAGACCATGCACTCGTTCACACTCTATATGCTGTATTCTCTATATGATCCACTCTCACTAGTTCACTGAATGGAGTTAACCAAACTGTCTGACATTTACACTGACAGAATAGTATACATGGCTATATCCAAAATCTTTCTTTTTCAGCTATTCTTGCTTTCTTTATAACTAACACTAAACAGTCTGCTAGCAAATTTATCATTCATTATCACTGAAAATTGGTGCTGTCATTTTTCAGGAGTGTATAGCAGAAGCATTTACAGAAAGTAGGACATGACTTGTTTTTTAACAGTTTAATTTTTAAGGCATTATATGGCGGATGACTGACACATAAATGATCCAGACGCTGAAATAAAATTGATAAATGCAGTGCACTTTACCTAGGGAGTGGTTTTTGACGCAACAAGAGTCTCACACAGCCTTTATTTCGCCCTTAATTGAGTGAGTCTACAGATCGCCTCAGGGCTAAAAAGTACAAACAGCTTTCAATGTGAGACATCATTTAAAAAAAAGCTCTGAAAGGAGTGCGTGCTCGTGTGTGTGGTTCACTGCTGGAGGGTAGCACCACTCGATGATGTCTCCATCCCGCCTGGATTTCCCGGACTCTTTTGGGAATTCAACCGAGCAGCACTCCAATCACCACCTGGCTCCTGTAACCCGCTGCGAGAGCTAGCTGCCTCTGCTGCAGACAGCCCAGGAAACAAGAAAAGCTGGTTAATGTCCAGAGTACGTGAACCATTTAATACATCACATTATCACACCCTGCACAGGGAGAAAGAATGTGTAATGCCCTCCTGATTCTCAATAACAGCTATCACTGTGCCCATGAGCAACTTAAAAAAAAACACACTAAAATCTAATAACATTTAAAACAGGGTTTCTCTCTATGGGAGCTATAGGTCACAGCAGTGCATCTAAATGAAGACAACAACCCCACCAGTGTTATATTAGATACAATCCTTATAACCAAAAAGGTACACATATACACCGAACACTTTCATAAACATCACGGTGTGCAGGGTTGGACCCTCTTTTGATTTCAGAACTGCTTTATTTTTTTGTGGAATAGATTCAATAAGATGCTTGAAACATTCCTCGGATATTTTGGTCCATATTAACAAGATTGCTGTTAAAGTGTTGACACCACATTTATGATGCAAATCTCCCGTCCCACCTCATCCCCAAAGTTCCTCTATTGTACTGAGGATTTGTGACTGTGGAGGCCATTTGAGGACGCTGGATGCATTGTCATGTTAAACAAACCAGTTTGAGATGATTTGTACTTTATGACATGGCAGGTTATCCTGCAGCCATCAGAAGACGGGTGCACTGAGGTCGTAAGAGGATGGACATGATCACCAACCATAGTTGGGCTACTTGGGTAGTCTGTGGTATTTAAATGATCAGTTGGTAATAAGAACCCCAATGTGTGCCAAGAAAATATCAGCCTAAATGTTCTGGGTTCCTGGCCTGTGATTGGCTGCTTATTTGTGTTGACAAACAACGGAACAGGTGTGCCTAACAAAGTAGCTAGTCATTGTAGTAAAAGGTACATCAGGTGAACTGTTTCTTCTAGATTCTGAGGTGCTGTATCGGAACACTACATTTAAAAAATAAGTATTTGAATGGATATTAAAAAATAATAATGGAACAGATTTCCTGGTGATTAAATTGCTTTCATGCAATTGTTTTTTTTTTCAACTTAATATACTTGGACTAACTTGATTAATTAATGATGAATCAACCTATTTCCAGCTTAATTTAATTGAGCTGATCCAACCCATGCAAATGACGTTAGTCCAATAAAAATACTTTATGCTAAAAGCCATTTATTAATGTGGAAATCCTTTGCATGATTATTTTAAGTTCATTTAAAGAGGTTTTTATGTGGTGTTCAACAACATCTATTATGTTAACAAAGTCTAGTTAACATAATAGATTTTTTATGTAATAAATTTATAACAACTTTCACATAGTTGTCACGCCAACAAGCCTCTTATCTTTATCAAGGTTGTATGTGGTTTAACCTTGTCTTTGGCAGGTTAAACCACAATAAATAGCAATAGCATACGCGTGTGTGTGTGTGCTTTTCTGCCTCTCCAGTGATTTTGCAACTAACCACTCTTGCTAGATTGTATCATGTAATCTCAACAAGAATAAATGAAGATAAGTTGTTGAATTTCATGCAGATCCTACATGATTAAATTACGTTCACCATAGAAACATGAAATTATTTTGCTCACATTACAAGTTAGAGTCTTGTAAATGTAACAACCACCCAATTTTAGTTTTTTGAGTGTAGGCCAAGCACACTTGGACTGATTCATGCACCTTTTTAAAAGAAAATTGATGTTAAAGAACAAAAAAAGAGCTTTTTAGAAATAAAAGAATAGTGTTCACCGCAATTCATACTCCCAGTAAGGTACAAAGCATAAGGATATAAATAACTAATACTGTTGTACCCTTAAATGTACAAAGAGTATTTTATTTATCATTATTGTGGAATTGGAAATCATGACCCGATCAGGTTCCTCGAATACCTATTGTATATGCCAAAACACAACAGGTATGCTTGTGAGAATCTTCAACACCCATCTCTCAACTAATCATCACACACAATGAAAACACACACAAAGCAGGAACATACAAACAAACACACATAAACCATCTCCTGCACTGGCCTGATTAGTGGCCGGAACAATTACTGTAATCGTGTCATCTTAACAAAGGAACAGATAAGGAGTCGGTCCTTCCCCCTCCACCCTCCTCTCTTATCACTCAAATCACCACGCTCATGTTTACCCAGGCACACACACACACAAAGCCAAAGAAACAGTGGTGAAAGCACCATTTCCTACAGATGTCCATCATCCTTTTCAGATAGGTTTGGACGTTTCAAGCGATTCCACCTAAAGCTGGAAGAAGAAACAATAAAACAGTTTGGCAAAATTTACCTCACATAGTGAATGCAGGACATAAATGTATCAATCTAATATGTGTAGTCCCATGAGGATGCTGTACTTCCTGTTGATGATGGGTGACTGACGTCTTCTGTAGCATTTGTTTTTAGTGATATATGACAGACTGGTGTGAAAGTTGTTGAGACATTCATATCTCTCTTAGCACGAAGAGAAACAAGATTACTGAGACAGTTTGCGTTTAGGTTAAAACAAGAGCGTGACTGCATAGCCTACAGTTTCAGAGTCGATAACGCGGCTAGCTTGGAT